>JAODKW010256255.1:0-10541 GCA_027576515.1 Dryopteris marginalis
GCATCAAAGAGACACAAACATAAGCCAAAGAACACCTTTCTTCCATTTCCAAAACAGATTATGATCCGTCTACATCCGAAATCTGCCCTTAAGGCACAAAAAGAAAACTGCTTTTTACCATGAACAACTTCCTACTTCATATGAAACTTCCACATTCCAAAACAGATCCAAAAAGTCATTTTGAAATCCGATTTTAACATCATGAAAACCAAAATCCTAAAAATAAATAGGAACTCCTAAAGGTATGCCCTTAACACTTGGCACAGCTCGATGGCTAGAGCCCCAAGGCTGACTTCGGATCTACAATCCCTTGATCCAAAACTTCTGCTACTTTGGCTTGATCCGCCTCCAACTCTGAATTTTGCACTTCAAGCCTCACCTCCTTTGTCTGCTCCTTTGCATCTGAGTCTGCAGGCACCACCACAAGAGATTTTTGTTCAAGATCCTCCGCCTTCAGATCCGCCTGCTTGACTCCACTAGTTCCTGCTTCACACTTTGCCGCAACTGACCCTAACTCCACCAACTTCACACTCTTCTCCACTGCTAGCTCCATCTGCAGGTTCTCTATCACCTTCTTCAACTCTGCATTTTCACTCCGAATTTTCTGCTCACCTGCAGTCTCAAACCACACTTTGAATTTATCAATAGGCTCCCCTAAATGCATTTCAAACATGCCAGTTGCATAGCTCCATAGCTGCTGTGTATACTGCTGCACTTCATGCTTCAGAACATCCAACTCTGACTCTGTCACCAAAACTCCTGTAGTAACCGATTGTCCCTCAAGTGCAGCCTTTTCCATATTCATCAGTGGAGTTAGCGTGTTCATTAGAAAATTATTATCAGAAATAAGTTGCACCATCCTATCCTCAAAGGACTTGAACTGCTCATCTACTGATAGCTTCAGACCATCGGCCCATCTGCCAAACTCCAATGCGGATTGTAATACTTCATCCATCTTGACATTAAGCTGCAACTTAGCTTTTGACAATCCTTGTTGTAAATCTGCCTTCTCCTTATTAGCTACTGCCAATAAATCCTCTAAGTCCTGGACCTGTTTTACAAGCATGTCCACTTCTTCTGTCTTAGCCTTGCTGCCTTCCAAAGACCTCAACATTGCCTCTTGATTGTTGATGAATCTGCCCAATTCCGACAGACTATTTACTGCCTCTTGTGCATTACAAATGCCAACCAAATTAACATGAGCCCAGCTTTGAGACTGCAAAGGCTTAACATTTGCTGGATACTGCTTCATGGCTTCAAACTTGTCCTCCACTTTGCTAGGATTAAAGGTAAAAACTTTTGCTTTATTCACTGCTTGAAAAGCTTTTGGCACTGAAGGAAACACAATGGATTTGCTCGCCACTGGTTGTGCTGCAGTCTCACTGCATTCTGGAGTTACCCAAGTAATCCGGTTCGATGGCTTCATCTTAGAACTCAATGGGGACTCATACTCCAGCTTCCTCTTGTTTGCTTTGTCAACATGAGCAACCCCAACTGGCACCTGCAGAACATAACTGAATATGCCCCCCAAATAGGGAACCAACTTGGACAGAGACGGTGATCTCCTCTTGTCCCGAATCTCTGCTATTTGCAATCTTTCAAACAGGAAAGTAGCCCAATCAATGGACACCCCCCTCTCTGCATTCCACAAAGGGGCAAAAGCCTCCTTTGACATATATGCTGTCTTTGCTAGCAGACAAATCTTATCAAGGTACCAAAACAGATGCTTACCCCGTATCTTGTCTGCATTTCGGACCATGTAATATGACCGTGAACCTTTCGGTGGACCAAACTCACCCTTCATTGTTGAATCAGTTATCTTCCTCAACTTACCAGCCTGCTTGTTAGGTAGTTGAAATACCTCAGCAATCAATTTTGGTGTCACCTCTTTGTCCTCCGTGATGAAGCCCTTATTCTCCCTAAGACACTGCAGCTGCTTCTCAGCATAAACATTTTGCTGCCAAGCCGACCATGGCAACTGAGCAAAATCCCACAAGCCTATTCTCTGCAGCCAAACCTTTGTCTCTTCTTCATAAACATCCATGCCTTCATCATCCTCCATTTCTGCACTATGGCCTTCAGACCCTGCGTCACCTTCCTCATCATCTTCCAAATACTTAACAAACACCTTGGGTGTCTGGAGCTCCTCAAGCGCGACCTTCATAGACCTCGTTTGAGCCATAACCTCACTGCTTTGTTCAGGCTGCAGCATGAGAAATTTGCGCTTCAAGCTATCTGAGAACATTCTGATGGAAATGCAAAAACACTGAAAGCAAACACTAGATTTGCACTCCCCGAGTGCGACTACTGAAGCATGTAAAGGCCTTTTGAAAAAATGATGAAGCTTCACTTCGAAAAGCGCACCACATGCAAATTTTTTGATTTGTGTACACTGAATCACCCACACACGTGGCAAACTTCCTTTCTCAACGTGAGTGCTGGGATTCCTTTCAAGATTTTTATTCCCACCTACATCATTTCTAATTTGAATTGATTTTGGACAAACTGAGTGACATCCTCTTTGACTTCTACCAATCCTCCTTCCGAATGCAACTCCGCGTCCGCTTTCCCCCTGTAACTCCTTATGAACTCTGCATGGGCACATGTCATGACCTCCTGCAAATGTAATTCCAGCATCCACATCTACATACCTGACTGTGATATCCTCTGCCTTGTTAATCATCCACCGAGGAATCTCCGGGACTTTGCCATAGAATTTCTTCATGCGGAACCCATTTACTGGCCTTGGAATCGGAGTACCAAAAACATCCTGCAATCTGAAAGTTCCTTGACCCAGCTCTTCCACTATTTGATAAGGCCCAAAGTATCTGAGTTTCAGCTTTCCCGGATGTGGCCCTAACTTTGAATTGTACATCATCACCCAATCTCCTTTCTGAAAAATCTTAAATTTTACTTGCCTGGTCATCCATGCCTGCCTTCTTTTCTGACCAATTTCTGCCACATAGGCACTATGAATTCGATCCTCCTCCAGTTTCAGAAGCTCTTGCTTCCTATGAGCCACTGAATCCTCTGAGCTTAAGCGATGTTGAACTGCCAACCTTAAGCTTGGTATCACATACTCCATTGGAACTACAGCCTCCATGCCGTAAACCAACTTGAATGGTGTCATCCCTGTTGCCACTTTATATGCCGTTCTAAAAGCCCACAATACTGAATCCAACTTATCCTCCCAATCAGATTTGTTTTCTGACACCAGCACTTTCATGATCCTCTTGATCACTTTATTTGAACTCTCTGCCTGTCCATTAGCCTGAGCATGATAAGGACTAGACTTCTTGTGCAAAATCATATGCCTTGCTGTCAACTCCTTGATTACTGAATTCAGAAAGTGTACTCCCTGATCCGACACCAATTCAATGGGACATCCGAATCTAGTCATCAACTTGTAAAGAAATCTAGCCACACTTGATGCTTTATTGTCCCTCAAAGCCACTGCTTCTACCCACTTTGTTGCATAATCAGTTGCTACTAAGATGTATCTTGCTCCTGTCCTTTTAGCCTTTGGCTTTATTGGCCCAATGAAATCAAGACCCCACTTTTGAAAAGGTTCAAGAGGTAAAACCGGATGATCCTGCATCCGATCCCTATTTGTTGGTTGACCAAGCTTCTGACACTGAACACATTCCTTAGCAAATGTATGAGCATCCCTCAACAACAATGGCCACCATAACCCAGCCTGCATTATCTTCCTTCCAGTAATTTCCCCTGAAAAATGACCACCAGCTACTCCAAAATGTGCTTCTTGCAACACTGCCTTCTGCTCTTCCTCTGGGACACATCTGCGGATAATCTGATCAGCTCCTCTCCTATACAATGCTCCTGCAATAATCAGAAACGGTCTGCTCCTCAAAGCAAACTTCTTTCGCTGATCCGCTGTCATGCTAGGAGGTAATATGCCATCTGTTAAAAATTGGACCATTTGGTCATACCAGTTGTCATATGGTTGACCCTTAACCTGAAACAATGCTGCATCTGGCAACTCATCTGACACCCCTGGTGCATCCAAAACATTCTCCAACCTACTCAAATAATCCGCCACTGCATGTTGATTTCCAGGCGTATGCACCACCGTGTAGTCAAACTCTTGCAATAAAAGCATCCACCTTGCCAGTCTGCCCTCCAGCTTTGGCTTAGTGACCAAAAATAGAAGTGCTTGGTGATCCACATGAAAGACAACCTTGTTGCCCAACAGATAATGTCTGAATTTCTCCAATGCATAAATCATCCCCTTAGCTTCTCTTTCTGTCACTGTATAATTCTTCTCTGCTGGAGTCAACATCCTGCTTGCATAATAAATAGGTCGGAACCATCCTCGTACCTTCTCCTGCATTAAAACAGCTCCAACTGCCATATCAGATGCATCCACATACACATGGAAAGGTAGCTCCCAGTTTGGTGGCTGAAGTATCGGTGAAACTACTAACATCTTCTTAAGCACTTGAAATGCTTTCTCCTGTGCTGCACCCCAAACAAAAGGAACATCCTTCTTTGTCAAATGGCTTAAAGGTGCACATACATCCGCCAAGTATCTCAAATACCGACTATGCCATTTTGTCTGACCAAGAAATCTCATAACTGCTTTCAAATTGTTAGGCGCTGCTGCCTTTTGAATTGCACTAATCTTGTCAGAATCAATTGACATCCCATCCTTTGAAATAATATGGCCCAACAATTTGCCTTTCTGAACTGCAATTGCACACTTATGCGGATTTAATGACATCCAAAACAGCCTGCATCTTTCAAAACACTTCCTTAGATACTCCAAGTGCCTGACCTTCTCTCCAAAAACTGAAAAATCATCCATAAATATCCTCATGAACCCTGTAAGGTATGGTTCAAAGGTTATGAATGCTGCTTTAGAAAATGATGGTGGTCCATTCTTCAGACCAAAGCTCATGACTGTATAAGCAAATGCTCCCCATTCAGTAATGAAAGCTGTCTTCTCCACATCCTCTTCAGCCATCGGAATCTGATTATATCCAGAAAACCCATCTAAAAAGCTATACATTTCATGCCCTGAAACATCATCCAACACCAAATCAATGAATGGCAATGGAAAAGGATCTGAAATAGTTGCCGCATTCAGCTTTCTATAATCCACACACACGCGGATTTTTCCGGACTTCTTTGGAACCACTACTATTGGAGACAACCATTCTGCTCTGTCAACTGGAACAATGAATCCTACACTCAAAAGTTTATCCAACTCCTCCTTCACCTGCTTGGCATAATTCGGATTCATCCGATATCTCTGCTGAATCACTGGCACCGCATCCTCTTTGAGATTGATCTTGTGCTTGTAGACCTGCGGATCCATGCCCTTCAGATCTGAATAGTCCCATGCAAAAACATCCATAAACTCCTGCAATAGCACCTTCAAGCTCTCTTTGAACTCATCATCCAAATTGACACTGACTTTGACAACTTTTGGGTTGTCCACAGATCCCAAATTCAAATCTTGCAAATCATCTTCCTTCACTCTTGACACTTTCTCCATCAGTTTGTCATACAAGAATTCTGCTCTTGTAATTGCTTCCTTTGGAGGAACATCCACCTTATCCTCATCTCCATCCACTTTGTCACTTTCCTCCAGTTCATCTGACTTCTCTGTTGAAACTTTTTCCTCTGCAGTTCCGACAGCTGCACAATACACCTCAGGACCTATCATATATCTGTCCAAGATCCATTCCACATCCACCACAAAAACTGGAACTACAGTTGGGTTAGCATCCAAGAAATTTTCCTCTTCATCATCTTCAACTTCATCTGCAAAGCTGATTGGTTGTGCCATCATTGGCTTCACTGCCCTTGACAATTCTTGCTTCACTCCCATAGAGGTTGAAACCACTTTCTTGCCTTTCTTCAATGTAACCACATTCTTCTCCCAATCTTGCTTCAGCTTTGCTGTTCTAAACCATGGCCTTCCTAACAGCATTGAATATGCACTTGCATTCTCCTTCATTCTTAAAACAACAAAATTTACAGAAAATTGCAAACCTTGTATTGTGAGAATTTGTTTCCTCAGCATTCCAATAGGTTGAACTCTACTATGATCCGCCATGCGTACTTGAAATGGTGCTGGCTCAAGCTTGACATTTTTCATCTTCAAGAATTCTGATTCCGCCAAGATATTAACACCTGATCCGCCATCTAAGAAAACTGATGCAAACTTGCGATTGTCAAAATCCAACTGAACTGTTGGAACTGTAAAGTCCACATCTTCAGGACTTATCAAATTACTACCCACACTCTGCTCCATCATAGGTTTGATTCCTGACATGCTAGACTTCTTCACAGCAGAATAAACTCTATCCCTGAACATCGGAACCAAAGAAAGTAATTGATCCAATGTAAAACTAAGAGGACTATTCAGCAATTCTTGAAACAAAGCCTCAGAGTTGTCTTCCTTTAACTCCTCCTTTTCTGCGGATTTTTTCTTTCTCTTTTGCTTTCCTTCCTCTGGTTGCTCCCTCAAAATTTCTTCCATAGCGTCCTCCCGGACCTCCTTCTGTTCCTCCCAATCTAGAGGAGACTTCAACTTTGCTTTAGATCTTGTCACTGCAAATACTTCAGAATCCTGCACAACACACTTGGAACAATCACATGTCATTTCACATTCCGCTATGACTTCCCTCACACCAATTTCCTGACAAACATCCACATTCACCATGCTGCTTTGAGGAAGTTTATTCTCTACAGCTGGCTGCACCGGTGGCGCAGGTAATTGTGGTAATGGCTGAGGTGGTCTGGGCTGATTCCACCCCTGCGGATTCCAATTTTGCTGATTCCAACCCTGTGGTTGTTGCCAATTTTGCTGTGATGACCACCCCTGCTGTGCTGATTCCAATTTGATGGTGGCTGCCAATTTGATTGATTTGACCACCCTTGTGGCTGATTCCAATTTGATCCCCAGGGTGGTCTAGAACTTTGCCACCCACCAAATCTTCCTCTTCCTCCTTGATTAAAATTCCCTCTAAATGGCGGTCTTCCTGAGCCTCGCCAATTTTGATAATTTTGCTGCGGCCTCTGCCATCCTTGATTACCATATTGCCGCTGCTGATCCGCAGCCTCTGGAAAAATCCCATGAGATTGTGTTACATTCTGTTGCATCTTTTGTTGCACCCTTTCAGGAATTACTCCCCTAAAACTAGGGTTATACCAACAGTCTTTTGTTTTATGCCCATCCTTCACACAAATTTCACAATGTTCCACCTTCTTCTCAGATCCTTTCTGAATACCCATCTCCTTCAACTTCTTTTCTACTGCCTTCTCAACCGACACCTCTTTTGTCTTCCCCTTTGACTTCTTTAGTGACTTCCGCTTATGCTTCTTCTTCCTGTATTCTTCATCCTCTGAATCGGAGTCACTACTATCCCCACTTGAACTTGAGTCAGTATCCAAATCCGTGTCCAAATCCAAATCCGAATCATCATCTGAGCTATCATCCTTAGACTTCCTTCTCTTCTTCCCTTTCTTCTTCTTCTTCTTTGCACTTGTTGCATATTTTGAATCCGACAAGCCAAATCGTTTCTCTGCTTGGGCTGCAGTTGTAATGAGTTCATCCAATCCTCCTGCTACATCAACACCCGCAACAGCATTCCGCAATTCTCCTCTCAACCCTTTGACAAAATATGCTGCCAACATTTCATCAGTAGGCCTCTCTTGAGCAGTAAGCCTTCTCACATACCTATTAAATTTTTGGGAATAATCCTCCACAAACATCTTCTTCTGCTGAACCCCTTTGAGCTTTGTTAGCACATCATTTGCAGTCTTCTCCACCCAAAACCGATTCAAAAATGCATTCCTCAATGCATCATAATCTGCAAAATGACCTGCAACAAAATTGCTAAACCATTGCACAGCTTTCCCCTCAAATGTTGCCTCAAATTGGCGCATCTTGGCTTGCGCATCATATACTCCGGCAAATCCTCTGGCCTGCCATCTAGTCTCAAATTGAGCTACATGGCAATCAGGGTCTTCTTTAGACTTTCCTGAAAAGCTCCCGAACTTGACGCGTAAATCCGCTCTAGCCGCTGCTGCCATATTTAAAGGTCGATTTTGGGGTAAACCTCTTCTGTTAATCCCTCTGTTTTGAAACGGGTTGAATTGTAACCGCCTCCTTGGTCGTAACACCTGTTGTAACACTGCTGCTCCTACCAAATGCGGAAATGCCCCGGCTACTCCTTGAGTGCTGGCCCATGGATTTATTCGTGAATCATCAGACTCCTCTTCAGAAGTATCCGTTGACATAACACCACCATCACTAGAAAGCGGCCGTTGTTGATGTTGGTCATTTCCTTCTTGCTGCAAACCCAATAGCCTTGCCCTAGATCTTGTGAAATAAGAATGTGATGATTCTCCTGCCTCTTCCAGAGCTAATTCATCTACCCGTCACCATTACGGCACTCACCCCAAACCGAAGAATGCGAGACCATCCATGACATTCATCACACACACCGTGATCGCCAGTGTATTTCCTATACTAAAACTGCCTTAAATTGCCATGAATGACACAAGAACTGACAGCCCAAATGACAAACTAGATGACAACTTCTTCATTTCACACATTTCATAGAAACATCCATGATACTAGACTCAAAGCTCTCCCACAATGATATACAAAACACCATCATGAATAAACACAGACAATACTGAATGATTACGCATCAAAGAGACACAAACATAAGCCAAAGAACACCTTTCTTCCATTTCCAAAACAGATTATGATCCGTCTACATCCAAAATCCGCCCTTAAGGCACAAAAAGAAAACTACTTTTCACCATGAACAACTTCCTACTTCATGTGAAACTTCCACATCCCAAAACAGATCCGAAAAGTCATTTTGAAATCCGATTTAACATCATGAAAGCAAAATCCTAAAAATAAATAGGAACTCCTAAAGGTATGCCCTTAACAGCCACATCCATAGATCTGATGGGTATAAGATTCTCATTATCCTTCAAAAATTGAACCTCCTCAACCTCATCTAAGCCTTCTACCATGTTTACGGTCTTTGCAATCACCGTCCAGACTGCACTATTGAGTTGGCGATGCTCCCTTGAAGTGAATTTAACCTTCTTGCAACCTCTCCTGATGGTCACATGGTTGTACTTCCAATTGTGCAGCACCTTGGCTTATCTTAACCAAGGTCAATCCAACAATAAATTGTATTTTTTATTAGAGCCCTCCATTTTTAGAACCACAAAAGACATGACAAAGGGGATGCCTCCGACCTCAATTACCTCTCCTTTAAGTAATCTCAATGGGCTGACTTGCCATTGATCTGCCATACACACCAAAAATGGCGCTAGTGTCCAGCCTAGCCATCCCATATTTTGACATGTTGATTGAGTGGAAATATTCACCCTTGCACCTCTATCAGTCAATACTTGTTCAATTGGAGTACCCCAAAATAATACCAAAATTTCTGGAATGCGGGTGTCCGTTACAGGTACTGCCACCATTGGTTCCGCATGGGCTGCTTGTACTCCCATGTGTTCTATTGTAGGACAAGCCTCTTTTTGGTCCATCATTGGTAGCAAAGCCTTATGAAAATTGGGAACCAATTTTAAAAGTTTTCCAAGCTTAATATGAATGGGTGCTTCAAACAGTCCTTCCCAAGGATTTCTTGTGTCATCTTGCAGCGTCTGTTGTATCAGTGTAGATGCCTTTGGCACTTGGGTGCCGCTATGGAGTAGCTTAGATGATTCCAAAATGATCCTAGAACTACTATCAATACGCTCTTGACATAGTTTTGCTTCCTCCAGTGGACTAGATTGCTATTTTACCCAATTAGTAACCTGATGCCATATTGCCTCTTGTGATGTGGACAATCAATGAGGGTATTTCTAGAAGTATTTATGTGCGGTTGGACCTTCTTCCTTGAATGGGTCACTATGCACACTGTAGGGTTCTCTTATTCTTCCATTGCTTCCATTTGAACCATAGCCACACTGGGTTGCTTGCCAACTGCCTTAGCCACCTTCATGCAATCATATTCTTGGGCCTCAGGACAATCTTGGCGCCAATTCCCCTAACGGGATTCACTAGTAGTAATGAGGAGACATCACCTGCGTGCACCAAAAATGGGGAAATACCCCCTATACAAAAAATATCCCCCTATATATTGACCATACCTTATAAATTTTTTCTCTCCTCCCTTCCAAGACCCCCTTGCCTTACACTCACGTGATACCATACAAAACTCATGGTGAATCTTGCGGGCAATTCCCTTCCTCTGTGTAGAATAAAAAATTTGAGGATTCTCCATTCCTCGACCACCCTGGCTGCGTCTCCGTTGTGCGCCTTGACCGCCACCCCAATTGGAAGACTCTAAGCTACCCGATGGTTGTACTCATGCTGTTGCAATAGATTGCTCTTCCTTATCCTTTGTTTGTATAGAATTCCTTTCTTTTAACCCACAAGACCATTGTAGTAGCAATCCAACGTGTTATGCTATTTTGGCACATGGCAAAATAGGGATTTCATGAAGGAATAAAGAAGCAAAAGACAAAGGAAT
>JAODKW010257363.1:0-10541 GCA_027576515.1 Dryopteris marginalis
GGATGACCTAACCCGGACAAAGGTGATAAAAAACATTAAAATTAGCAAGTCATGGCTTTTTGGTGGCCAGTTGAGCCAATTTTTTCTTTACATGTTTGAAATGACAAAATCTTTCATCCATGAGAAATTGTTAAAGAAATGATGAAGGAAATAATTTCTAGAATTTTTATTTCAAACTATTGTAGACTCTCTTAGAGTCTGCATTAATTTTCAACTCGTGCTACAGAAAAAACCATAATGCCAAAAAGAGAATGGATTGAATGGTCACATAGTATATGTAATAAGGATTAATTTGATCATTTAGAAAAAACTTGGATCATATTTAGATCTTGAGATATGGTGCACACAAATTACGTAGTTCATTTTGAGATAGAAATACCAAAAACAATTTAGAAAACTAAAAAAAAATCCCAATAAATCAAATTAATCTCTATTGAATTATGTACTCATTTTATGTACAAAGTTTGAGAGCCATTAGAATCTTTAATGCAAAGTTATGAGCTGGTCTAGACGAACATGGCATGCACAAGGTGAAAAACACATTGTTTCTCAAACAAAATCATGACAACTGTTTACCCACTGTGTGGGCAACGTGACCAAAATGCCTTTACATAATGATCTACCTGAAATCGTTCAAAATTGAGTCTACAAGATGAGGCTTTTGTCTGCGCGCCCAATTGCTCAAAGTGGGTAACCTCTATCATGCTACCACCCATTTGTGCATCAATTTTGTGAATAATTAAGAGATCTAGAATGTTGAGTGCTCATACTTCAAGCGCGGTTGCTCTAAGCGCGTTTTGAAGCATGGTTTTAATTTTGAAGCACGGTTTGACGCACGATTTGAAGCACGTTTTGAAGCATGGTTAAATTTTTGAAGCGCGGACTCACTTTTCAAGTGGGATTTCAAGCATGATTTTATTTCTCTTTTATTTTTTTTTTAAATCTTTTCTTTTATATTTAATTACTTGTATTTATAAAAGTTAAAAAAAAAAAAAACCTTTACTTTGAATCTTTTGCCCTTTATTTCAAATTAATTTGTTTGTTTCTTGAGTTTTATTTGTTAACCTCACTTTTTGGGATGTTTTCTTTTCTATTTCATTAAATATATATATAAACACAAAACAAAAGAAAAAAGAAAAAAATATAATTTAAAAAAAAAAAAACCAGTCTTACTCCTCACCCTTTCTGTCACTTCCCCCCTCTCTATCTCTATTCCTCTCTCTCCCTTTGTCTCTTTCTTTCAATATCTGTCTTTCTTTCTCACTCTTTCCCTCCCTCACCCAGTGTTCACAAAAAATTGGGCCTTTAGTGTATTTTCAACCTTTAGTGTGGAAGGAATTTCACTTCGTCCTTGAGAATTTTTACGAGTTTTTGTTAATCAAAACGTTTCTCATGAGCAGTGGCCTATACTGAGCAACACAGGGGATATGAGAAAACGTGGGTCTTGCGGCCGTCTGAGGGCGCCCGGCGACAGTCACACATTGCACAACAACCAACTCTTGGCACGAGCCTCGTGGTGAAGAGAGCAAGCTGCAAGACCACCGGCCATGCACTATAGAAAAAGAGGTTGGCTCTCTTGTCCCACCGGCCATGCCAGAGTGGCTGGACCATAACAGCCACTACGCAAAGCAAGAGAGAGAGAGCTGACAAACAGAGCCCTAGCCTTGTATGTTGTGTGTATGTAGCGCGGGCCCCACTCTTCCCACCTTGAGACTTGAAGGGCTACCAGTAAACTAGAGTGTGGGGTGGGGCCATGTCTATGACAGCACTACTAGATGGAGAGAGAGAGAGAGAGAGGCGTACGCGACCAGCCAAGCAACAAAGTTTATTCTGGGCCCACCAACTCCAGCTTTGAATGCTCCTCACGACGCACCTAAGGCAGGATTCACACACAGGTGGACTGACACCAACAAACATAAAAACAACAATCATATGCCATGCTCAACCTTTACGTTGTCACACAATCTACGCGCCCAAGCTTGGTGATGTTGAGGTGACTGCCACCTAAGGGCCAAGTTTTGTAAGGAGTTGAGCGGCCTACTCAAGCCGGCCAAGAGCCATTTGATGGGTTGTTTTTCATTTTTCTCTCTACCTTTTTTATTAGTCCACCACTCTTGACCTTTTTCTCTCTTTGGCCGGTGGCTAAGTGTGACATGGGCCTAAGTCTTCTTTCCCACACTCACTATTAGCCCATTCCACTTCCCTCGTTCCCACTCTCCATCTCCCCCCCCTCACTACCTCTCACCCTCCACGCACACAAACACACACTCCCTATCACTCTCTCTCTCTCTCTCCCCACTCTTCCTTTCTTTCCACACTCCCACCGGCCTCTCTCTAATTTTAATATGTGCATTCATGTCCTAATATTTTAATCCCTGATCTGTGCTTCTTTTGATTTTTTTTTTATTTTTTTTTAGTGAACATAGTTTTATTCAAAGGAAAAGTAAATACAGCATAAGGGGACTCCCCTCAATTACATAAAAGGCTAGGTACCACTAGGGATCTACAAGAAAAGTAATGTCAAAGCATCCAGGGCACACCCCAAATCATACTAAAAAGTATCAGGAGAGGAGATAGGTCCTTGTAGTTCCACCTCCTCTTGATCTGCCTAAGGGAGGAGGGAGAAGGTTTGAAGATCAGGGAGGTCCATTGCAACTTCCTGAGGATCCTCTGGCATGTAGGACCAAGCTGGAACGGAAGCACTCGCACATCCATGTGAACACCTCCAAAATTGTCAGCATAAATAACCTTATGCCTTGCTTTTTCCCCAACTATAGAGGAGCTCTATAGTTAAAGACAACGAAACATTGAGGGGCAAAATGCACTTTAGCTTTATCATCCACAAACACTGCCAAAGGAGTGAAATGTAGCCACTGATCATGCTCCAAAGCCTGTCTGTCAAATAGGCCCCCTGAAGCACACAAAACTCTCTCTGCTCAGGTGTCATGGCATAATAATGTCTTGTAGTGTCCTCTTCATCATCCCACATACCATAGGCAAGTAAGACAGCTGTACTTTGCATCTTAGCTACTGCCTCAATCTGACTGTCCATAAAAGCATCCCCATCTGCATCCATCTGCATACAGGCTAAGTTTTAGCATAATCCAGTGAGTCAAACCTTCCCATGAGGGGTAACCACTTCACCTTCTGAGTCTCAGAAAGGGTAGACACAAACATAAAGAAATCATTCTGAACCAAATTTAACACATAGCTAGAGTCCAATACAAGCTTAGCATCCTGAAACACTATCGTATTCCTGTGTAACCAAACAACATGCAGTACATGATATTTGATCAGCTGAAAGAGAAATAAAGAAGTGTCAGAGTCTGGCCAAATTCCCACCACCATGTGAGTTCTGGAAAGAGCAGAGGCCAGCAAAAAAATTATAAGATCGGAGAACCCTCTTCCAAAAGCAGGTGATTGCTGGGCAGAATCCAAAGAGATGGGGTATTGATTCAGGTTGAGATCTGCAGGTAGCACATAAACCAGAATGCATTCCCATTAGGGAGAGCTAAACAGCTGAAGGAAATGCCCTAGTTAAAACCTGCCATAAAAAAAATTTGTACTGCATAGGGCCCTTGAATGACCAGATACTAAGCAAAATTGAAGACCACCAGGAGGGAGAGCAATGTTTCCCCCAAACTTTATTAAACCTGAGATGCCAATCTTCCACAGGCAAGATAGCAGCATAGATACTTTTAGTGACATGCCTGTTAAAAGGAGAAGCCACAGGCTAGCTCCAATCAGTGAAAAACAAGGAGTCATTTACCTAGTGAGATACAGTGAACCTCTTAGCATGCAATAATACTGTCAGAAGCAGAGGCATAGCAGTAGCTTTAAGACTGAACATAATTTAAGTTGAGTAGAAGACCTCCATCCTAACAACAATCCATCCCAAAAATCTCCCCAAGTAACAATTCCCTTATTATTTAAATATCTGGCCACTTTAATGTTATCCAAAGAGACTTCACATAAGGGAGACCACCAAATGGAGTGGGTTAAAAGAGAGTTGCCCAAATACCTTTGAGAACCATTCCAAGTCAAGGCAAGAGCAGCTTGCTAGGACTGAGCAACAAAACCAGCAAAAAACTCATCATATTTAAAACCCAATGGAGCATTAGATAAAAGTTTGTGCTTCCAAGAGAGCCCCTTCCAGAAGCCTCCCCAAGTGTGAACACGAGCTTGAGTAATCATGTCAAACAACATAATAGCCCAGTCATGGTGAGCCTCTTGTAAAGAAACAACAAACTTGGCATGTAAAGCAACAGCTTGAGAAGGAAGATTCAACAGGGCTAGGCCTCCCAAAGATTTGGGCAAGCAGATAGAGGACCAAGAGATCCAGTGCATAGCTGAAGCTTTAGAAATGATTTCCTCCACAGAAATAACTTAATAGGCTTAAGGAAGCAGTTCCACCTAGTTTTATTAAAGGACAAAAAGGAAATGTGAAAACAAAAGATAAGGCATTAAAATAGATTTGATGATCTTCACTACTCTAGCCCAAAAGTGAATGTCTACAAAAGCCAACTTAGCCAATTTAGGTGCAATCTTAGCCATTACCCAGTCATTATATTCCAATAGGATCCCCCAAGTGTTTGGTAATAGTGCCTTTAGGAATAATTTCACCTGACCATGCTAAAGGATCAAAAGAATTATCATCAGTGATGCATAGCATTTTAGATTTTTCAATATTGCATAATGAGCTAGAGGCTATAGCAAAGATCTGCACCACCTTTAAAGCATTTCAACATGAGCTTGTAAAAAGAGAAAAATCATTTGCAAAAAGCTTACCCAGCATTTGTTTACCATCAGGAAGTTTTAACCCAAGGATATCACCTTTATCTGCTGCTGTAGCTTCTAGATTCACAATAAAAGGATGAGTAGCAAGAGCATACAACAGGGGGGCCAAAGGACAACCGTGCATGACAGATCTTTTCAGAGGGAAGGAGCCAACAATTCTACCATTAAATAGAAGCTTAGCAGTAGCAATAGATGACAAAGAGAAAATGCAGCTGACCATTTTCTTCCAAAGCCTAATTTTAACATAGTGGCATGGATGAAAGACCAGCAGATTCTATCATATGCTTTATCCATATCCAGTTGAAGAAGAATACATTTTTGACCAGACATTTTAGCATAGTGTATTCCAACTAGAGCAAAAAGTATATTATCATAAATGGATCTCCCCTTAATGAAACCATGCTGATGAGGGGAAATACCATTCTGAAGAGAGGGTGTGATCCTAAGAGCAATGGCCTTAGCTACAATCTTGTACACAACAAGAAGCATAGAGATAGGTCTCCAATGCAAAGAAGAGAGCAAGCCACTTGCTTAGGAATAAGCCTAATGAGCCCTTTGAAGAATCAAGGATCTACAACTCTTCCATCAAAAACAACATTGGCCAAAAAAGCAATAAAAGGAGCTATATAGACTTCCAAAAAAACAAAAAGATGGGAACAATTATGGCATCCCAACCAGGGGATTTCTCCTGACCCATACCCTTAAGAGCTTGCAAGCATGCATCTTCAGAGAAAGCATTTTCTAAAGAAGCGGACTGAAAGGAGTCAAGGATAGGGGTAACAAGGGAGAGAAAAGTAGATTGGGCCTGAAGAAAATCGGAAGCTAAAGTTTCAGGTTGGCTAATAATGCCCCCCAAAAAAGAAAGAAAAACCTTAGCAATTTCATTAGGAGCAAAAATAGAGGAGCCATTAGATAAAGCAACAAAAGAAATAGAATCTTGGATAAGCTTCTTTTTGAATGCTCTAAAAGAAAACTTAGGACTCACATCCTCCACAGCCAGCATATGCTTCTTGGAGAGAAGCCAAGCTTTAGTAACATCACCTAGCTCAGCATCCAGAAAAGTCTTTTTAGTAGCCAACCAGGAGTCATGATCAGCAGACTGAGAGAGGACTCCTTGATTAGCCTTAAGTTGAAAGTCTTTAGCTAAAGAATCAGCTAGGCTCAGAGAGTTTCTAGAGGCAAAGGCTCTTTCTTTGCCTCTACACCTAATCACATTCTGAATAGAGAAAGTTACAAAAGAAGTCCATGCAGAAGCAGGGGAACAAAATAGATCCTTTTGCAATATTCCAATTAAATGAACAGTAGAGGATACAAATAATTCATCTTTTAGTATAAGAGAATTAAAAATCAAAATCCTCTTAAAACCACTTGGCTGAACATTAACTGCTGAAAGGGACCAAGAAAGAAGAAAAGGGAAATATCAGATAAAACTGAAGAAGAGAGAACTTAAAGAGAGTGATGAACCTAGTCTGAAGTATGAGAAAATAGGCTCTGTCCAACCTTCAAGAAGAGTTAGCATATTGCACGCTAAAGTAAGTATGCTCTAAAGAGGCAGACCAGGGACCAATGTCCCATGCATCAGTAAGAGCCCATTTACCAGACAAAGAGTTCCATTTATTCCTCTCGGATCCTTTGATTACACTGGAAGGGCCTTTCTTATCCACAGGTTTACAAACCATATTAAAATCTCCCACAAGAACAAAAGGAAGGTCAATCTCAATATCATTCAAAAATTGCCACAGTTTAGCTCCTTGCTTAGCATTATTGTCCCCATACACTGAAATGATTAAGAAAGATTCTCGTTTAGAAGAAACCTTAATATCCATCAATCTGCCAGAGTCATTCTGAAATTCCAAAGAAGGAACCAATTCCTTATGTACCACTGCTATAACACCAGGAGGCCCTAAACAAGAAGCAGGATAAAACACTACATATTGAAGAAAGGAAGATTTCCTAAAATCAGCAAGGCCTAAGTGATGCTCTTGTACAGACCAGAACATAACCTGGGAGTTTTTTTTTACAAAATCCCAAAAAAGGATAACTTTATCCTTAGAATTTAAACCTTTCACATTCCAAGAGCAAAGAGAAAAGTAGGTAGACATTGTTTCCAACTTAAACAAAGCACTTCAAATCCTTCCTCCAAGATCAGGGGGGCTATGAGACGTGTCACTGATAACAAAGGCCCAAGAGGAAGAAGAAGATAACCCACTCAAGCTATCCTCAAAGCCTATCTCACTGCCAGAGGAGTAGGAAACCCTACGAGACACAAAAGGAAGGTCTCCCAGAGAGAGGGAGAAAGAAGAAGCTTTAGCTGCCACAGAAAAAAGCAATTTATTCCTTTAAAAATCATTGATGGCATCTGGCAACTCATGAGCTTCCTCACTGTCAGTCGAAGCCTGAAAGGATTTATGAACATCCACTTCCATAAGAAGACCAGGAGTAGCATCTATTTGTTGAGCATCTGATATATCATTAGCAGTTTTAAAATTGACTCCTTGCTCCTGAGATGGGTTAACAAAATCAAGGATCTATACATCCTTATTGTCATTGCACATTTTCAAGGGACATTCCCTAGCAAAATGCCCATGCTTATTGCACTTAAAGCATGCACCAAAGAAAGTGCCAAAGGCCAATTTTTAGAGACCATTCTATCAGCAACCCAAACATCAAAGGATTTGTGAACTTGTGTGCCAGTGTTCTAGGCTATACGTAACTTGTTAGAAGCTTTCCCCAAAGAGGGAATAGTTGTTGGTAAAAATTGAACCTTACCTAGTGCTAGCAAAATCCCCCAAGCTCTCCCACAACCATTCTGGTAAGTCTACAAAATCCACCCACACAGGGCATGCATAGGTAAGGGATGCAAAAGGTTCAAAAAGGGGATCCTAGGGTACAGAGCATACAAAAACCCTTTGAGAAAATAAAGGACATTTGCTTCAGAACAAGGCCAGATCATTAGGAAGATTAAAAACAACAGCAAAAAACCCTTTTGACATGTATTGCACCCTCTGAACTGCACAATATCCCATAACATCTCTATTTAACCAAGTAAGCAAATCATTTCTATTAGGTTAAAACCTAGAATCACATGAGTGGAAGCATACACAGCCAACTTAGCAGTCACCACCTCTCTGGGCAAGGAGAAACTCACACAATCCCTGAGGAAGAAGCTTCTCCTTCCCACAAAGCTTCTGGAAAAGTTTGGTTCTACAGACCACCTTGTTGGTCAAAAGCAGGTTGCTTCATAAACTCATCTCACCGGGAAGCCCTGCCATGCCTGGGGAACCCCCAACCTTAAACATGTGAGGATGACAAAAACAAAAATTGCGGAGGCAAAATCTTGCATGCGAGACACATTTTCTATCAGTGTACCAATCTTGAGTGACCAAGGTGATGTCGTGAGGTCGCTCGACAATGTGGGGTGATCAAATTTGGAGAGCGCTTATGAATAGAATACTACATACTACCATTAATGTAAATAGTACAACATCATGGCGCAACTACAGTGATGTTGAGCACTTATCAATATAATACCTCAGCTGCATGCACAAGCCTCCATAGAACATGTAGATAAGAACAAACCACCCATTAATGAACCCCTAGTCCTAATAATAATAATCTTGTGATTAATTGGCGCAAATTGATCATTAATTAAGACATCTACTAGGCACACTTAATAGGATAGTAATTACTATATAAGTGGCGCATTACTTATGTTAATAGAGGCTTGCAGCTTATATTAGATAGGTCACCCACATAATGAACCAATTTAAAGTTAGACCCCATTCACACACAACGGATGACAACATGCACTTTGTCTCACGATGTCCAGGTGGAAACAAAAGTAAAAAGTTGATCGCCAGGGGATGCAATTCACACACACCTACAAGCCTTCTTAGAGAGAGAGAGAGAGAGAGAGAGAGAGAGAGAGAGGAGGAGGAGGAGGAGGAGGGAAGCCATAGGATTGGCTCGTGAAAAAGGTGAAGAAGAGGGAAGCCAAACAATTAGATCTTGAAAAAGGTGCAACATGATAGGCGTGCTTGGAGGCCAAAAGCAAAATAGCTTGAAAAGTGCCGTGACTTAGTATGCCACGACAACATAGCCATCGCCTTGTGTGAATAAGTTATTTTGAGGCAAGCCATGTGATTGGGCCACATCAGCAAATTATGAACTTGGCTGACTTTGTGTGAACCATGCCTTAAGTGTTTTGGAAGCTTGGAGGAAAACTGCTTGTGACACGTGTAGAAGAAGGGGCCAGGGTGAGTTTATCTATATAAAGAAAGAGTTAGATGAGAGAGCATCTAATATATAGAGAGAAGATATAGAGAGAGGAGAGAGAAAATAATAACATTTGAATCCTCTATTAATAGAATGATAGCCTCTATTAATAGAGGTATCATGATAATTTTTTTCTAATATGCTAATCATGATCTCTTATTTATTTTGGGTTTTTATTTAAAGTTTGTAGCTTGTGCTTCCAACCAAGACTTTTTGCTAAAGTTTTGAAACCATCACCTTATTATCCATACCTATAGCCTTATTGAGTGAGCTACCTTAGTATACATACCTATAGCCTTATCAAGTACACATCTTTTAAAGTGAGCTACACATATTTGGTGCTAGCTTAAGCCTTTAATATGTAGATAAAGTTTGTCATTTCCTTGCTCTATCTCGGAGTCTACCTTCTCCACACTTTGTCTTTTTCCTCCTCTTTCTTTTTTAATACCTTTGGTCCTTTCCCAATACCCTTCAATTCTTCCTATAATTTCAACACCAACTCATGAAATTGAAATCTATTTCCCTAGTTGGGTTTCCTATTAGAGAGATATCATGGACACATTATATCAATTTTGTAATTCTTGCACAAAAAGGATTACCTTTAGTGATGCTTTTGTGTTGGTCTCACAATTAGCCCACAAGAATTCTATTATTAGCATATCAATTCTGTAATTCATCAACTACAGACATAATGGTATCTAAAGGAAAGTGAACAATTATGCTTGATCACCCTGCCATCTATAAGTGAAATTATGCTTGATGAAGTTTTGAGTGTGGTCCTTCAACATCTTTGTCAGCTCACTCAAACCCACATGTTTGAGGGACAACACTTTCTTTCTCTCACTTTTGCCATGCTTGTTTTGAACATGTATATCCTCAAATGCTTGAACCTGTACTTTCTTTGTTATCTCCGTTTTTTCTCACACTTCAAAGCAAATATTTTTTATACCACATTCCCTGCACTGGCCCATGAGACACTTGTAATCCTAAACCCATCCCCTTTGCACATACACATGATTCCCACAACTGGGTAATCCCACATAAAGAATGCTCAATAGCAACTCCAACCATTGATGATTTGCAAGCATCACACTGACAAGTACATGACTTCCCGTGAAATCCAAAAGCATCTGAGTGCATAATATTAAATGCATCTTTTAAAAACAACATCTGTATGTGGTATACACAACAACAAGTGTTTTGATCTTTCAACTTTTGCACAAACCATGATTTCAAATTTTCAAAGGACCTCCGGCCAATTTGCGCATGCGGGTGGATATCTCTAAACTTCAAAAATAACTCTGTTTAAAAAAAGCCAAGAAACCAAGAAAAAAATTGTTGTAAATCATGATTATAAATAATATTCATAGCATATATCCTTCCATTTTTAGTTAATGTGCTATGATGCTCAATGTGTGTGCTATATATCTAGAAGACCTCAAGTCTCATACATAATAATGAACAAGAAA
>JAODKW010258470.1:0-10541 GCA_027576515.1 Dryopteris marginalis
ACTCCTTAAATGCATGACTCATTAGCCTTTGGAATGTGGATGGGGCGTTAGTCAAACCAAAGGGCATGACTCTTTATGTAAAAATTCCCCATTCTATGGTGAACGCAGTCTTGTGCTGGTATTTTGGATCTATGGACACTTGATTGTATCCTGAAAATCCATCTAAGAAGCTATATGCCTCTTTTCCAGCTACTCTTTCAAGCACATGATCTATAATTGGAAGAGGGTAGCTATCTCTAATCATAGCTGCGTTTACCTTTTTTGAGATTTACACATACTCATAATTTTTTGTTCTTCTTGGGTACTACCACAATCGGTGATACCCAATTTGTGTGTTCAATCTTGTAGATAAACTCAACTTCTTTTAGTTTGTCTATCTCCTCTTTGATTTTCTTAACAAACGTATCGTTGTGAGTGTATGGCCTTTGTCTCATTGGTTTAGCATCCTCTTTCATAGGTATTGTGTGCTGGAAAATTGTTGGGTTCTACCCCCTTAAGATCTTTGTATGACCACGTGCACACATCCCTATATTCTTTTAAGGTCTCAATCAAGAGTTCTCCTTCTTCTTGGCTTAGATTTGAGGCAATCCAAGCTGGCTTATACTCTTCTCTTGGCTTACAAGATCAATCTTCTTAGATCCCTCTGGCCCATTGTATGACTCACTTGGGGCTTTTTGGGTTCATATTGGTTGTTGAACAACCACCTTCCGTTCTTTGATAGTATACCGTTTGAAGTGCAAGGACACACTAATCCCATATTTGTTTTTTGATGAGTCTTCCATTTTTGTTGTCCACAACTCCTTGAGAATACTTTTTTTTTCCTTGTATTTTTGTTTCCGCTCAAGGCGTGTCATCTGTGGTTATTTTGGTTTTGTTTCAGTTGGGTTTTCTTCAGATTTTCTGTTTGTTTTCCCCATGTTATCTTTTGCCTTTCTTGACCGTGTTTCTTGTTGTGTTTTTTGGGTTAGATAACACCCGGTTATCCTATCTTTTACATAGTCCACTGCGTTTACCAGCCCAAGGTATGTGGTTTTATCTTTGATCCTAGGCATCTCCCTTGTTCTTTGGCCCTTCATGTGACCTTGTCTTTTTCTTCTTTCTCTTTTGTTTTTGTTCATCATGTTTCCTAGAGGTAGTAAAACCTCTTTATTGTCTCTTAGTTGCAACCTTTTCTCAACTGCCTCAGCTAGGTCTTCCTTAGATTCCTCTAGCTTGTCAGATGCATTGTAAAAGACTTGGTCTTTTACCATGTCATCCTCTTCCTTGCTGAGATCCCTAATGGAGATTTCTTCTTGTAAGCCTAGGCGTCGTATTGCCACATATAATTCTTGTTCCTCAGTAATCGTATCAGATTCTGTAGCCTCTTGTTCTTGTGTCTCGTTGTCAGAGTTTCCAATTCCATGGGTTACCTTGATCATACATATGGGAATGACGTCGTAGCCCTCTTCATCACAAAAGACTGTAGGTGTCATTTCATTTACACATACGTCTAGTGTAGCCAAAATACCTCTCCATTCAATGGGTTCAAATTCATCTTTTGGGAATGGTTCAGGTACATATGCATCATTTGGAGTATCTCTACCCAAAGCGCAGTGTTCTTTAAGTAGGCTGTCAGTGTCTGACACTCCACACATCCACAGGTGTGTTTGTGCATTGGCCCATGAAGGTACTGCTGATTTAATATCAGTTGTGGCTGATTCAAAATCTTCCACTAGCGTCCGTGCTACATCTCTATATGAGTGATCCTTAAGGTTCACTCAAGTTATGGCCTCTTGCTGCCGTAGGTAGATGTAATTAAAGTCCTAATCTTGTATCATCTTGAGTTGTCTCATGAAGGGTCTTCAATACATTACCTAAAAATTGTTGTGGCTCGTGACCTAACTGACACGGGGTGGCCAGCCCCCCCCCCCCCCCCCACAAACAAGGGCCAAAACACTAGCACAAACCTAACCCTGCTAGCAGATGACACTGGCTTGTATGTAGATGATTACGAGGAGTCATTGAGATATTTTGGGTTGCGTTGGACACCTTCTATGATGCTATCAAAGCTATGGTTAATTGGAATAAGTTGGTTAGAATTTTGGTTGACCTAGGGGAAACCTCTACTTGGGTTGTTAATGGGGTTTCACTTGGGTGTTGAGAGGACAAAGCAATCAATATTCTGGCTTCTAGCATCTAGGTGGGCATTGTTATCATGCCAAAGCAGCAATTTATTCCTATAATTTCTTCCATTCAGAGGAAGCTTTCTTTTTTAAGTGCTACGCGGTTATCCCTAGCAGGGAGAGACGTAGTTTCTAATTATGTTCATTTGGCAATACAACTTGGTATGTAGCCTCCTCTTAGTTCTTGTCACAAAAATGCATCCGATGGCTACCTAAAAAAATCTCATACATAATCTTCTATGGATGAGCTCAAAGGGCTCACGTGACACTAGAGCTATAGTGTCTTGAGATATTACTTGGATACTTTTATCCAACCTTGATCAATAGGTGGACTTGGTATCTCGGACCTAGATACTCAGAGCTGAGTCCTCTTTGGAAAGCTAGTAGTAGCAAGATGTCTTATGACAAGTAGTGACACTTGGAAATTGCTTCTATTTTACGAGAGCTTGACGCTGTGTACCCCAAGGCTAGGGGGAGAGTTTTTCCCATCAATTAGATGGATATTTAACTTTGTATAGCTTAGACCCCCATTCTCCTTTCCTTAGGCATTTACAGAGACCTGAGTCCTCCTTGCAAGATTGTATGGATCAGAGAGCCGTCGAAACCAAGGGAATGTGAGAGGCAATTGAGGGAATGTGAGGCAAACAATCATTTGGAACCCCCTTGCTTAGAGATTCCAATGATCACATTCTTGGACTTCAAACTCACATTGATTAGGCTAGGTGGGACTCTGGACCAACTCTGGACTTGCTAGATCAGTGAAGGTATGGAGACCTTGCTTCAGTTTCTTATCAGATTAGAAGATAGTAGAGAGTCAGCTAAACCACGCGGACAAGGTATAGGAGAGCTCTGCTAGATGATTCTATTTCTCTCCCTTAGTTGTTCAGACTAGATTTTTGGAGGGACTTGGATGATGAGCCTCATTGGTAGGGTTTGTTATCTAGAAGTAGCGCTCCACTGTAGATGACTAGAGGTGTTGTTGGGACACCCAATACTTACTTCCAAGTTTTAGGTAGAGGCATGCTCAAGCATGTTCCTACTCCCTTTGAGGACATTGTCTCCTTATCTTGGCAGAGGTTCAAAGTAGTGGTGCTTTGTAGTAAAGTTTGACACATAGATCCAGCAAATGAGGCTCATTTTGCAAAGTGGTTTCTTTTGTTATGGGAGAGCAGACCTCTAGTCAAGTTGGACTTGGACCACTGGGACACAAGGGAGTGGTCATGAAGACTACTTTCTCCACATAGTGGGCCTACCCTATTCGTTTACTACTCAGCAAGATTGGGCAAAAGTTATTTCTTGTAGAGGGCAGTTCACCTTGTCACTAGAGTAACACATTGGGATTTTAAGGGCATTTTAGCAATGTTGTTGGAGAAGTTTTGGAGTGACCTCTGGGAGCCTTGGAGACCACAGAGGATGTCTTATTTGATCTAAATGATTGCACATGTTTGCCTATAGTGGGTAGTTGGTTGGAGCAAATGAGGACTCTAGGGGAGTGTAGATCTTGCACTTGGAAGAAGTTAGGTGCCCCACTCCCTTTCTTATGGAATTTCCCATTGGTACAAACAATCTGGAGATGGATCTGTAGGGTCTTTCAATGCATATCATTTGACTTGGGCTACCTCAATTAGGAGACCTTATGTTGGCTTACACCTAGCCTAGGAGCTCTAGAGATCAAAAAATAACTCTAAGGGGGCAGAGTAGGAATCCACAAAGGAAGACTAAAAATTCATGGAAATGGAGTTGAACCTCAAGAAGAACTAGATTCCCACGAGGATGGAGTAGAACTCCCCAAGATAGGAGAGAAGATTCAAGAAGTAAGATCAAAAGTGAGAGCTTGACCATTGACATTGTCAAAGCCTAAGAATATCACATGATCCTTGCATTTTCTTGTGAAATGGTACCTACTTTCCTCAACATCTAGACTTAGCATGCTAAAATTCTCCTCTGCTTGCTGGTAGAAAAATGGAAATGTGGAGGGATATTTGGGGCTAAAAAATGCATATGTGAGGATGGTATGGACTAAAAATGCAAATGCACACCTTTTCTTTGTTGGTTGTAAAACATACCCGTAAACCTCTTCTTGTTGGGTGAAAAATGTAGCATATGTTTCCCCTCCTTTGCAATGAAAATGCGGTCAGATATACCCTCTGGTGATGGGCTAAAAACACAAGTTGCAAGGCAGACCTCCTCTAGATGAAAGTGCTCCTCTTGTGTCCTAAAAACATAGCCATCATCCCTTCTTCACATGCAAGAATACCCTCCAAGGACTAGCACTCCTTGTGCTGTGATACCATGTCCAAGTGTGCAGCAAAAAAGTGGAGAGAGATGCACAATAAATACAAGAGAGAGAGAGAGAAAGAGATAATGAAGCAATGTATTGATCATGAATTTCTCTACAAGAACCTTGCAAGGTGCTAAGCTCTAGAACCGTGGGTGGGGATCCTTAAATGACATTGAAGACATAGAGAAAAGTGATCTTGGAGCTTGAACATAAATAGGCCTCTAGTGGGTAGGTGAGGAAAAAATGCATGACCTCCATAAGTGCTCACAACCTCAATAAATGAAGGGAAGGTAAAAAAAAAAGACCGCAATCACCAATAAATTACCTGAAAAAAGTATTGTGACTGGGCTTAATTGACACAAGGTAGCCAGCCCATTAACAAGGGCCAAAACACTGACATAGACCTAGGAATGACCTTGCTAGCAGATGCGACTGCCTTGTATGTAGAGGATTCACTAAGACGGTTGGAGGTGTGTTAGACACCTTCTATGATGCTATCAGTGCTAAGATTAATTAGAACAAGTTGGTTAGAATTTTGGCTATCTCTACTTGGGTTGCTAGACAAACCAATCAATATTTGGGCTTTTAGGTGGGCATTGCAATTTATTCCTATGATTTCTTCCATTTTGAGAAAGCTTTTTTTTTTAAGTTCTACATGGTTATCCCTAGCAAAGGCTCATACATAATCTTTTGTGGGTGGGCTCAAATGGCTCATGTGACACCAGATCTATAGTGTCTTGGGATACTATTATCAAACCTCCATCAATAGGTGGACTTGGTATCTTGGACCCAAATACTCAAAGCAGAGTCCTATTTGGCGAACTAGTATAGCGAGAGGTATTCTGATACGTGGTGACACTTGAAAGCTCCTTCTATTATATGAGAGCTTGAGGTCATGCACTCCAAGGCTAGGGGAATATTTTCACCCCTCAATTAGATGGATGTATACCTTTGTATAGCTTAGACCCCCTATTTTCCTTTCCTCAGATGTTTACTGAGACTTGAGTTCTCCTTGTGAGATTTTTTGGATCAGAGAGAGACCTCCCAGCCGAGGGAATGTGAGAGGCAGCTGATGGAATGTGAGACAACCACGCATTTGGAACCCCCTTGATTTGAGATTCTAATGAGCACATTCTTGAACTCCGTACTCACATTGATTGGGCTAGCTAGTACTATAGACTAGCTAAATCAATGAAGGTATGGAGAACTTGCTTTGATGTATTATCAAATAAGAAGTTACTAGAGAGTCCGCTTGACCAAGCGGGCAGGGGATACGAGACCAGAGCTAGAAGAGTCTAGTTATCTCTCTTGGTTGTTCATACTAGATTTTTGGAGGGGCTTTGATGATGAGTCTCATTGGAAGGGTCCGTTCTTTAGAAGTAGCATTCCACTATTGGTGACTAGAGGTGTCAATGGGATAGCCAATAACTTACTTCCAAGTTATAGATAGAGGCACGCTCAGGCATGTTCCTACTCCCTCTGAGGACATTGTCTCCATATCTTGGTAGAGGGTCAAAGTGGTGGCACTTTGTGGTAGAGTGTAGCACATAGATCCAGCAATTGAGGCTCATTTCTAGAAGTGGTGTCTTTGGCTATGGGAGAGCAAGCCTCTAGTCAAATCCTCTAGTCAAGTTGGACTGGTACCACTTGCACTAGGCAGACATTAGAGACCCATTGGCAGATACAATTTGGAGAGGGATAGGTTGGGTCTTTCAACTCATCTCCCTTGACTTAAGCTACGTCAATTGAGGGACCTTCTATTGGCCTACACCTAGCCTAGAAGCTCTAGAGATTGAAGTAGAACTCTAAGAGGGTAGAGTAGGACTCCACAAAGGATGACCAAAACTTCATGGAAATGGAGTAGAACCTTAAGAAGAACTAGAACCCCACAAGGATAAAGTAGAACTCCCCAAGATATAAGATAAGCTTTAAGAAGTAAGATCAAAAGCGGGAGCTTTGACCATCGACATTGTCAAAGCCTAAGAATATCACGTGATCTTAGAGGAAGAAACTTTAGATAAGACTCTAGAGATTCTTGAACTCCAAAGAGGATCAGGAGAGGATCATAAAAGATCCATATTAAGGATATATGTTCTGTAAGATACACTATTAGAGATTAGCCCAAACAATTTCAAAATTTATTAGAAGTTAAACCTAGACGTACATTATAGATATGCATCCTCAAACCTGCACACTTTTGCATACTACAACCTCCACACTTTTATAATTCACCAATTCAGCATGATGATATTATTTTAGGGATATGGAACGGACTTTCAAAATGCAATTAAAGGTCACTGCAATAGATGAGAATGTGATAACCCATTTTAAATACATTATGTCTGAGCACTCTTTATCTCAAAATGGGCTGGTACACATTTGAAAACACTTGTACATCTCCTAGAGCACCACTATTTGCATGCAAATTCACTAGATCCACATAACCATGTACAAACCTTGAGTTGGCGTGTACATACATTAGAGCCACATGACCATGTACAAACCATGAGCCTTTATTTAC
Source organism: Dryopteris marginalis (assembly GCA_027576515.1). NCBI lineage: Eukaryota > Viridiplantae > Streptophyta > Polypodiopsida > Polypodiales > Dryopteridaceae > Dryopteris > Dryopteris marginalis. The sequence goes on from JAODKW010258470.1 coordinate 6,965, forward strand.
AAAACTTGCTATGCAATTGTTGTTGGAATAAATATTAATACATGATGTTTATGTTTTCCCAATGGATTAGATATCAAAGGGTATCAACCCTTCATATATAAACCCTAACTTGTGTAATAGAATGACACACAAACTAATATAACAAACTTGTTCATCATAATTGCTCATGTCATCTCTCTCATGCTCTCTATGTATCTGTGAGTGTGATGATTGCATAGGCCGTGTAGTCTATAACCATATCAAGTCCCCACTCATGGGGAGACTTCTCCATGGTATCACAAGTGCTAGGCCCTCCAAATTTGTATGCATGCCCATCCACTTCTGCCCGGTGCTCTCTTGATGAGATTCTGGCCTTGTTCAACACCTTATACGCCCTCTTGCAAGAAAAAATGCCTCTCACCATCTTGTTTATCAACAAGCCCTTCAAATGCTCAAATATTTGGGTTGCTTGCAAAGACACTGCTCAAGAGGTACCTGCAACCTACCCTTATCAGTTTGTGGGGAACCCACCATCTATTAGTCTTTACAACTTGCTGAATAAAAGAAATTTGAGCCCTCTCGCCTCTTGACCTCAACCTTCATCAAGGGCCTTGCCCATTCAAAGTATGCTACCGCAATAAAAAATTCAAGAATGGATACAAAAAAAGAGTCCCTCTTCAAGGACCTGCACTCTCTCACTGAAGGCATTGGATGTGGCTTCAACAACATTAATCAAGATGGATTTTTCAATCAATCCATCTTCTCCTTTGAGGACATGGCCCCTGCAAAAAAAGGTAAATTCAGCTTCAACAAGGCTCTTGCTAGAGAAATCAGCCTCCGTCTCTTCAAACACGGCCCTTCATTCAGCACAAGCATTATTCCTAGAAGAAGGACAGTGCAAGTAGCCCTTAATTCACCATTCAAGGCGGCATTCTACAAGACCCTATTTGGCAAGGCATATTCAAAATCCCTCTTCACCAAGGCACTCAACAAAGCGCTCCTCAACAAGTCACTCAGCAAAGCCCTCATAAGTGAGGCAGCACTAATTGCAGCTGCCCAAAAGCTCCTCTACAATGCAAAAAAATCCTTGACAAGTCTTTGCAGTTTGAAAATCAAACAAGTTGTCATATGCGAGATGTCAACCAAAGCTTTGCACATTGAAGAAGATGCCATCGGCATGTCTAGAATGTCTTGCATGATCTTGACAACACATGGTGGGTCCGCAAAGAATGCCACAACTTCAATAACATACAATGTGGCCCTTGGATCAACCTAGATGGCTTGTATCTTGGCAAAAAATGTAGCAATGATGCTTCTTGAGAACACTGTTTCTCCTCTTCATGATGCACAAGAAGAAGCATTTGTCTTGCCTCAATTTGGACTGGGCTCTCAAGCTCATGACAAAGCATCAGGTCCCGTGTTCAAGGAGATTGTTTCTTGTTAGCACAACCTTGAAATTGGCCTAAAAAAGTGTCTCACCAAAGGCCTCACATCAAAACCTTCTTTTGATCACTCAACAAGCTCTTAATGCAACCTATCTTGCTCTAGATAATGACAAACTCATGATAATCAAGACCTTTCTTGCTACCCTTCACAAAGACTACAAAGTGAGCCTGGTCATAGCCCTTGCACATGGTGCAAACGCACCTTCAACTCCCTGTTATGAAGAAGCAAGAATCAAGTCCTTTCAACTTGTGGCCCTTGACAAAAGTGCAAATGAGGCTTCCCAGTTACATGCTCACAAGTATGGTTTACATGAGGTAGTGATGTATACTCATGAAGCACTAATGACCTCTCAAACTTTTGTACAAACATTCTCAATATTCCTCGTTGTGGTCACTCAAAACATGCCTCTATTCAAGCCAACAATGCTGAGGTAACCTCAAGAGCTCGCAATCTTATTCAATTTGGGTCCCTACTATTGCCCCTTCAAGAGGATGGTGCTACACCTTTTGTATCGCACTTGACATCGTTGAGGTCATTCAAACACTCACATATGGGCTCTCCTTTCACCCCACAAACAATTGGCCTTACTAATAGCCCTAGTCCTTAATTATGGGCCCCAATGCACTCCATCCATGGTACATCCTATGCAGCCCTAAAAGAAGGCAAATCCTTGCATATATTGCTGAATCAGAATGCCATTGCAGTGCATTCCCATTGTAGTGCATTCCAACCCATACGTGAGAGTGTGAATGCATTCCAACCCATACATGAGAGTGTGAATGCATTGCAATGGGTATGAAAATCTAACATGTATGCAATCTATACTAACATGCTTTTGTTATTTGTTAAAACATGCTTGTATAGACTATATGCCAAGATCTATGAGATATTTGAAAAGATAAAGATTCATCCGCTCTAACTAAAGTTTCCAGCGCTTTAGAAACATCACTTGATTCTTCACTTGATAATGTGCATGACATGTGGCACGATCATCAATATGATTTTCACATCCACAAGGGAGGGAAAAGAAGCATCGTCAAAGATTGAAAGTCACAAGCTTGAGATATATGCCATTGTAGGTGTGAAGGGCACAATCATGTGGAATTCTATGTCATAGACTTCAAAACTTAGGGTATATGCCATCAAAAATCCTCAACTTCATGGTTAGATTTTAGGCATGGGAGATCAAGGCTTAAGGGGTTAACAAGCTTGAGGGGCTGCGCAAAAGATTCACCCCAAGACCATGGTTCTCTTGTGGGGGAAGAAGCTGATGCCATTTGCATTGGTAAGGGTATCTCTATGCCATGACTGGGGCTGTAATTAATATCTATACACCACATACTTGAGGCCGTAGTTACATGTGGGTACATTTCAAAGGCATGACAAGACAAATCGCCAGGGTCAAAACTGAAATTCAACACCTTTGTCAAGAAGAAGAAAGCGTTCTTGCCTCTAGGATCAAAGGAGGTATACAAGAAGGGTGGAATGGTCACCATAAAGAAAGCCTCATGGGTGTGGATTGGAGTACCAATGAGTGGTAATGGTGTAGGTAGAAGCCCATTATAATTGAGCAGAGATGTGGCATGTGTCATTCCATAGTGCATTGCAACAATGGCATCTCAATTCAGCAACATACGCAAGGATTTGCCTTCTTTCAAGGCTACATAGGATGCACCATGGATGGAGCGCAGCAGGGCCCATAATTAAGGACTAGGGCTATTAGTAAGTCCAATTGATTGTTGTGGGGTGAAAGGAGAGCCCATATTTGAGTTTTTGAATGACCTCAAAGATGTCAAGTGTGAAACAAAATGTGTAGCACCATCCTCTTGAAGAGGCAATAGTAGGGACCCAAATTGAATAAGATTGAGAGCTCTTTGGGGAGCTCTTGAGGCTACCTTAGCATTGTCAGCTTGAATAGAGGCATGATTTGAGTGACCGCAAAGAGGAATATTGGGGATGTTTGTACAAAAGTTTGAGAGTTCATTAGTGCTTCATGAGTATACATCACTACCTCATGTAAGCCATACTCGTGAGCATGTAACTGGGAAGCCTCATTTGCACTTCCATCAAGGGCCGCAAGTTGAAAGGCCTTGATTCTTGCTTCTTCATTGCAAGGAGTTGAAGGTGCGTTTGCACCATGTGCAAGGGCTAT
>JAODKW010259580.1:0-10537 GCA_027576515.1 Dryopteris marginalis
TACGATCGAAGCTGATGATAAAGAGAAACAATTCCATGATCAGATTGCAGGAAGGGGTTGTTGAAGCATCATATTGTACTGCTCGGTGTTTTTGTGAATGTTGATGCATATGCTTAGTGTGAGAACCCTTTTTTAAAAAAAGGCAACTTTTGATAAAAAACATGAAGGTGTTTTTTCCAAGCTGGCAGAAAGCGATGAAGCAAGAATAGAGGAGGGGTGTATGCGCAATAATAGCAGCATGCGGGAAGTAGGAGAAGGCCGGCTGTTGGAGCTAGGAGAATAGGCGAAAGGCTGGTTTTTTTTGTGGGCTATGATTGGGGCCGGCCTGATAAAGAGAAGCCTGCAGAAGAGGAAGGAGAGGGCTGTCGGCAAGTGTAAGGGAGCGCAGTGGGCTGCAGCCTGTTGTAAGAAGAGGAGGGGCAAGAGCACACACATGGGTGACCTCCTTGTTGTAAGGGAGTAAGAAGAGCAGGGGCTGATCTGCAACCTTGTGTAAGAAGCAAGGAGTGCATGCAAGTGGTTGCCGTGTGGGTGAGAAGAGAGATTGGAGGCATCTGCAGGAAGATACAGGAAGGGGCAGCCTTCTTGTGATAGATAAGAAGAGGAAGAAGAGGGCTGCGTTTTTGGGCTTGTGTGTATGTAAGGGCTGCTCCAGTGATGGTTGGGGCTGGCTGTTTCAAAGGCGTGACAAGTACTCAAACAGGTTGCAAGAGATCAACATTGGGTAGTGCTTTGCTTAAGTGAATAAGCTAAGTGGGGGCATTTACAAGCAAGCATTGAACTGTTCTGAAAGCAACAGGAGCATAATGAAGAGGTAGCTGATCCTTGAGTAGAGAATATGAAGCGTACGAACATGGGAATATATGTTTGTTGATGTCAGCCATAAAGAAGGCTTATTTTTTGTTCTTGTATGCCAGAAAGCGGCCATAGTTATTTTTTGAAGACGAAGTATTGGTTGGTCTCATTTGCACATACGAAGGTGGTATCGTGTCTACAAGTTTTTGTTGTTTCCTGCAATTTCCTCTTGTTGGTGTGTGGCGAGCTGACAAGTGACCATCGGATTGTGGCAACGTGTGGCTGTGTCCTTTGCTGGCGGTGTGTTTCTCGAGACTCTATGCATCAATTGAGAGTGTGAAGCAGTGTGATATTGTGATTTTGTTCCAGTACGTTACACTGGTGGTGCCCCTTCCTTTTCTGGCTTTTTTGGTTGATGTTCCCTGGAAGCTGGCTCAAGCAAAGATGACAAAACGGAAGGTTATCAATGATTTTTGGACTCGTTTGGGTCTATGTGCTGAAGATCTGGCGTATACGACAAAGCCGCGGATTTTCAATGAATTCTGTGATGCAACGGAATTTTTGGTTTATGGCGAAGAGCAGTGTAAGCAATTGGGTATTGAGGATGATGCAGGAATGGCATACTATCTATTTCAAGCTTTTGTTGGTGAGGCTTGGTCATGGTATGCGGCGTTGCCCACGCATGTGCAAACCAGTTGGTTTGCTTTGAAGAACGCGCTGTATGAAGAGTTTGGTGAAGGTAAAGTGATGAAGTCTATGCGCTTCTTTGCAAAGGATGGTGGCAAGTCCGGGATTTTGAATCTTGTTTTGAAGAGATATGGACGACATATGAGCAGGTTTCTTTCTTCCGCCCTGATTTTTTGCAATTTTTGAAATCTCAAATGTTGGAGAAGCATTACCAAGTACGTCTTGAGTGGGCCAAGGTTCAAAGCATGCAGGAGGTGAAGAAGGGGATACAGGACTATTCGATGGCTTATTTACCGGCGGATGAGGTGGTGGATGCGTATTTTAAAGAGACAATGGTGTCCGGCGTCCATATTCCTAAAGCGAAGCCGTTAACGACAAAGGAAGATTCATATGACAAAGTGGCAAGGATGAAGAATAAACAATTGAGTTTCAAATTATGGGATGAACGTCAAGCGCAGAAACAGAAGGAGCTGGCATTAGCAGCAGCACCTGTGGCAAAGGTGGAACCGACAGTGGACAAGACGGTTTGGAACCCATTGGGGTTGGATTTGAATGCAGGTACATGCGGTAAAGCAAAGCCGAAGGCAAAGCAATTGGAAAAGAAAAGCTTTTACATGTCCTCTAGGAAGGTTGGGAACTTGTTTGCCAAGACAAAAGCGGCAAAAGTGGAGCCAATTGTGGACGTACACGAAGTGGAGGAGATTATGGAGACTGAGCCTTTGGAAGCCGTGGATGAAAAGTTGCTTGTTGATGCCAATCCAGAAGATGTTATGGTTGTTATTGATGTCGAAGTTAAAGAGGAGCTGAAAGAGGTACCTGAATGCAAGGGGGTGGGCATGCTTCACCTTGATACACCTTTGTTGGAAGTCGAATCACATGTGGTTGTGGAAGACATCCAGCTTGGAAAACTTGCAATGGAAGAAGAAGTTTTGGGATTATCTAAAATACATGAAGATGCTTTGGATGCAAATATGTATGCAGATACACTGTATGGATCCTGTGTGCTGCATGTGGTGGACTAGGAAGGTGGGGAGATCACCTATGCAGACTTTGATGAGTTGGAGGGTTCTTTGGCGGGAGATTGGAAAGCAGACCAGAAAGAGGTGGATGTGCATGACGATGATAGCTTTTGGATGACCGCAGAAGATAATTTGCCGGACTTTCACACTCTTGACTACGCATCATATGGTTGGACGAATGAGAAGAAGGTAGACTCTTTGGAAACCGATACGGATGAAGAGGTTGTTTTCTCATTGGATGATGGGATGAAGAGTGAAGAACAGGACGACTGGATGTTGTGGGATTTTTGGAATAGGACTTTGATGCATATGCTATTAGCGGTGGCTATACAAAGTGCGGTACAAACGCAGGAAGATGCTTTTGAAGCGGAATTGGACGTGTTTTTTGCTAGGGCAATGTGCTCTTTGAAACCGTTTGATCCAGGTGGCTGGTGACGGTTTTTTTGGTCACTGCTGAGCATGAATGCTCTAGCAGGCTAGAGGGTGGGCAAACTATGCTGGGATTTTTTTCGCTCACCAATTTTGTGTGATGGTAGCAGTGTTGTGTGTGTTTTTTGCATAAGGAAGAAGATGCGATAGGTGCTGCATTGTTTTGGTGTTAGCAGGCACAAAGTTTTGCGGATGCAGTTGCTTCTTAATACGTGGCAGATGGACAGTGTCTGATGCTTATGATGGCCAAGATGGTAGGGAGTGCTTTATGGATGTGTGATGCTTGGACATGTGCTGGATGCAGGTGGGATATGTGCAGGATGATGGTTTTTCACTTGTTGGAAACTGTAATTTTTGCTACGTGCTAAGTGTGGAAACTACCCCGATAGATGATGTGATAGCAAGAGCAGGAAGGATCGGATGAAAATGAGCCGAACTCGGAAGTTGTACTCAAGTTGATTGTGAACAATGTTGCAGAAGGAAGTTTTCTAATCCGGATGACGGTTGGAGAGATTTTTAGATGTCTAGACGGGTACTTTTCATGTTTTGGCTAGTGGAAGGTGAAAACAGGCAGGCTTGCAGCGTAAATATTGAATGATCGGAGCCTTATTTCAAGATGCAATACAAAGAGAGAATGTGCACAAGTGGATGGTTTACAACTTTGCAGAAGGAAACTTTTGAAGCAGAGCGGTCAGTTGTGAGATTTTTAAGTAAGTTGTAGGGCCGATTTCAAGCTTTGGTGTGCACGGTTGGCAGGATTGGAAAAAAATTGAAGGCTATGTACAAAGAGGTCATGCCGACCACGCACTGAGTTGCTTTGAAGAGATTTAGCATGAGAACATTTGTTTGGATGTGATCTTGTACAGGAACTCACATACATACTGATCTTGAATAGGGAGATTGCTTGAGAAGTGTTCACATGCTCTGGTGCTTGGTGAGTTGGAAAGATGCAGGAGCTACTTGACATGCTTATGAGCAGGAGAATGTTTTCACATGGCAGGCTATGCTTTAGTGGATCACGGCAAAAATGCTTTAGATTGTTTTGAATAAATGTAGTGTGAGGGCATCCTTGTAGATGCAGTAACCTATGTGTCCATCTTGAAAGCATGTGCCACGATTGAAGCGGGAGATAAGGGAAACAAAGCCATAATGAGGTATTAAAGCAGGAGCTATTGGAACATCACATCGTACTGAGCAATGCTCTTGTAAACACATATGCCAAGTGTAGCGCGCTGGATTGATATGGATGTAGAGGCGGCCAAGATTAATTTAAAAGTGGGTGGGTTGCTGGTTTGAGATGGTGTGTGTGTGTGTGCCTTAAAAAAGCGTGGCTGCTATTTTTGAGCCTGGAAAAAGCGCAGCTGAGAAGGCGACCAGGTAAAAAGTGGGCTGATGTTAATAGCGGGGGGGTGTGCGTTATAAAGGGTGTGAAGGAGAGGCAATTGGCGGCCGTATGGTAGAGGTGGCCCAGCACAGGGAGGCAGCCAAGAGAAGATAGAAGGCTGGGCCTTAGTGCGTTAGCAGGTGGTGGCCTAGGCAGCGTGTAGACGGGCGTGTGTCCACGGTAGCCTGAGCATTGAAGGGCTGGGGACTGAAGACAAAGCGGGGCCTTGTGTAAGAGCAGCCGACAGCCAAAGCGATAGGCAGCCCAAAGATAAGGGAGGCAGCGTGAGATTGTAGCCAGGCAAAAGAGAAGGAGCTGGCTGCTGTTTTTTTTGTTTTGAACATGGCCTTGTGAAGATGAGCCGTTTGGAGTGGTGGCGCAGATCATAAAGAGAAGGGCTGGTAGAGCATCATGTTGTTCTGGGTGGTACTCTCGTGGATGTGTATACCAAGTGTGGCATTGAAGGCGTTGAAGGATTGAAGGCTAGTACTGCAGAAGCAAGGAAGGTAAGGCCGAGGGCCTGTTTATTTTTGGGAAACAAAAGGCATGACCAGGGTTCGAAGGGCTGCTTTCTCTAGATGTCATCTCTGGGATGCAGATCAAGCACTGACATGTTTTGAAGAGATATAGCGTGAGAACATCTTTTTTTGTTACAGGGACCTATTGCTTGCATCTTGAAGGCTTGAACAATGATTGGGGCTATCACAGCCATGTATCCATTTGTACGCCAGAGAGCGGTTTTGTTGTGTTGAAGAAAAAAGAGTGTTTTGCGTCTTGTTTGCACATACGAGGGTGGTATCGTGTTTATCATTTTTTTGTTATTTCCTACAATTTCCTCTTGGTGTTGTGTGGCGAGCTGACGAGCGTTTGAGCCATCTTTGTGAAGTGTGATTTGTTCCTTTGCTGGTGGTCACGATCTCAAAACTCTATGCATCATCTAGGAGTGTGAAGCAGTGTGATATTTTGTTTTATCGTTCCAGTACGTTACACTGGTGGTGCCCCTTTCTTTTGTGTGCGTGTGTTCCAAGCTGCGGGAGGATCACATAGAGGCAGTTCCCGTTTTCTTTTCTCCCTACAATGTGTGTTCAACAAAATGGATTTTAAGTATCCCTTATGTAAGTATACTTTTGTAAGTCTATAAAGAAATAAAACCCCTTTTGTTGAACGCACGTTCTATCTTAAATATACTTTAGTGGACCCCTTGAGAAGGGAAGGTCACAACATCAAAGCGAGACTTAATTTGTCGCGTTACCATCTAAGTACCAAAATGATGCACCATTACTTACCATAGGAAACTCACTTTTTGCGTTACTGACAAGTGCCTAGAGGTAAGCACCATGTGTCTAGCACATGGCCTTACACACACCTCGGGGGGTCACTTATAAAAAATGTATCTATCATGAGAGTTCAACAAAAAGACATTTTAAATACGTAAAATTTATAAAAATGTATTTAAAGAGGGTATTTATTTATTATATTTTGAAAAAAACTTACATATTCAAATAGAAAAGGATACATTGTATTCATTCAAGAATTCACAAATAAGGGATTTTCAAAATATGCCTTGAACGCACGCGATATAGTAAATTTTGATAGAGTGAATCCCCCAAGACACACACACACACGTGATATAGTAAATTTTGATAGAGTGAATCCCCCAAGACACACACACACACACACCACATTGATTGCTATAGGCAATGACACACATATGGCCACACATTGCAACCATACACCACCGCCCACACAACCCTCACTCTCCCTCTCTCTCTCTCTCAATACCTTCTAGAAGGTTGCAAGTGACTCTCTTTTTCTCTCTCTTTGAAAATGAGTTCCCCAAAGGCCCCTAGGGAGCCCTATATATATAAAATATACCCCACTGGGGTTTTTGATAGGCCTAGTGGGATCCGCTGGGAAAAAGATCCCTTGTGAGACTTGTTGAGGTTTCAAGATCCCCGACGGGGATCCTTTTCCCCCTGTGGGTTTTTGTGGGTTACGAGGTTGCATCCAATTGCTTGTTTTGTGAACATGTAAAGAAGTGAACATGTGAATAAGTTGTTAATGTGAGTTATTACCAAAAAATTTCTAGTGATGATGTAAATATACAATCCCTTCTTGAGACCAATCCTTTAACTACTTTGTAAGGTTTGGCAGATATAAAATTATGACAATACATAGAAAATGGTAGATATATAATCTCTGCTTGGGACCAACTCTTGAACTACTTTATAAGTTTTGGCAAATATAAAATTATGACAATACAAAGAAAATGGTGTCATCCATACATATGAAGATTACTAGCTCTATTTTGTAGAAGAAAATGGACAACAAATATTTACTTTGACCAAGTTGAGAGGATATGATGGTAATTAAAACAAGATTAATCTTAAAATGATCAATATTTTAAAGATGAGATAGATGAAGCATTAAAATTGAGTTATGTTACCACTTTAAGGACTTTTGCAATTTTCTACAGCTTGATCATGCTTTAAAATGACTTGTAGTTGAGCAATAGCTTCTCCAATTAAAAAGTCATTTTAGAGGCTAAAAGAGAACATGCTTTAAAATGACTTGTAGTTGAGCAACAGCTTCTCCAATTAAAAAGTCATTTTAGAGGCTAATAGAGAACAACGAGATGCTAATTAGACAACACCCTCTCCCCTAAAGAGAATCAGACACTACAGTGTCTGTTGCCTGATTTGGAAAAATATAAATGCCAGACTGTGCGCATACAAAATTGATCGATTGAAGTAGAAGGGAACTGCACCTTATGTAGAGGAATATATTTTGTGAATATTTTATATCTTAACTTGTAGTGATTTTAGTGGTGAATACTCTCCAATGTGGGAAGGCTATAGAAAACAAGTCATCTCAAGAATAGGGTTTTATTACTAACCCATTAATTATAAATTAGTGATAATTAAGCTAAAATTTAATTCTAATGGTGACCTAGGGATACACATTTCTTTAACACCATGTTGAAACCATGGTGGGAATTAAAAAAATGGTTTAAAAGAAAGCATGATGATATTCATTAGAAAAGAGAAGGAGTACAAGGGCTTATATAGCCATCTAGAGTACTTGTAGATTACATAATTGATAATGTATTAGAATTGAAAACTTCTCCTAATGAGGCTCCAAAGTTATTTTGACCCTAGGAGCTAAAAATAATATTGGTCAACTGAACTTTAATGAATTAAATTTTTAGAATTCAACATAAGATAATGGTTGGGTTATTTTTTAATAGGGGTTTCTAATACATTAATGACAAGGCTCCTATTATGTCGTTGTGTGCCAAGACGTCCTATTGGTTAATGTGTCTCAATGCATGAGAATAATTAAAGCTTGCAATTTCTCAAATATTAAATTGGATTTAAAAACTAATCTTTGAGCAAAATGTGTATACAAATTAACATTTTTTGAAAAATATATTACATCATGGCATTTTAGTCACAAAATTTCCAATTAAACATGACCTAGATAGGTAAAAACATAGCCAATGTCACTTTCCTTGATGTCTATGAAATTTTCAGCAAGATAACCAATCATACCTATCTATACATAAGTAGAGTAAAGGGTGCCAGTATGTGTACAAATCAAAAGAGCTAAAAAAAGCTAAAGAGTTCCAAGAAGAGCTTAATAAAAAATACCTATCATATGATCAATTAAGGCGTAAAGAACTAAAAAGTACTAGAGAGCTTAGTACTACAATAATTCAAGGAGAATTTCCAATTAAACTTTCCTTGATGTTTATGAAAGTTTAGCAAAATAATCAATCATACCTATCTATATATAAGTAGAGTAAACGGTGCCAATAGGTGTAAAAATCAAAAGAGCTAAAGAGTTCCAAGAAGAGCATAATCACAAATAAAAAGAGGTGCGCTACAAATCATATGATCAATTAAGGCCTCAAGAACTAAAAAGTACTAGAGAGCTTAGTACTGCAATAAATCAAGGATAATTTTATTGCAACCTATTTTATGAGGTCATGAATGAATGAATTGGGACATCCATAGCTAGTTAGCTTGGTAAAATGATGATATTCATTAAGCCACTTGTGTAGTTCAAATTATTTTTTCTTAAAAGTGGGTTTCTTAGTAGTTATTGCTTTATTAACTATGTTTGCCCTTGTGAAATCATGTCAAGAAATCCACATTTAGCCATTTTAAGAAATAACATGACATCCCATTGTGTAGCTACTTGACTTGTTAAAGACGGAGGATTATTTTCTTAAAAACATTAGGTTTCATGGGAAATTTATGCTATATTGACTATGTCTACTCTTATGAAATCATGCAATATTTCTTAAGAAGGCAACATAAATGTGAAATCATGCAATATTTCTTGATAAGGCCCAACACTTCGCATGTTTTTAAAAAAATTTTAATCAAGAATATATTTTATAATGCTACAATGTTTTGTTACATATTTTCTCCACTTGTTTCAAGGAACGAATTGGAAAGTGGAGGAACATTGTCTAAAAAATTGGAGGGTAAATGCCCTCTCAAACCCCACTTACACTTTTTATTATATTAAGAGGGGTTTTGAGCTAAAGATCACATCCCTATAGCCCAAGGTTACTTTGATGACGTCTATTAGCACAAAATGCAAAATGCTAAGCTATATGCCCGTTGGTTAATTTTTTGTAAACATTGGAAAAAGGCCTTAGTTAAAATAGCTATGTATAATAAGAAGATATCTAGGGTAACAAAAACCACCTTTGACATTGGCCTTAAATATAATTTAGCAAGAGATGATTAATCATAACTTGTGAAATGAAGAAAAATGATGGTACAAACAAACTACAAATAGAATAGGCTTGGTACAAGTGATGATTAGCTAAGCATTCAACAAATATTAAGACATATAGTAATATAGTGTTGCAAAAAAATATAAGAGAATAGTGTTGTGCAACAACATTTTTGATGAGGTGATGAAAGGATTGGGGCACCCAATCCATTCATCAAAAAGGTTGTGCCACAATCTTTTTAATGAGGTAATGAATGGATTGGGACACCCATCTCTAGTCATTTGATAAAGCAACATGATATTTTTTTAGCTACTTGCTTGTTCAGGGTACAAGGGGATTTTAAGAAAGAGATTTACTTGGATGCTCTATGCCTATGTATAAAATGTTGCTTGACCTACAGAAAGTGTGCAATATTATGCTTTAACAAAATGATTTATCCTCAATTATGAATGTCAAGAATGAAATATTGACAAATGTAGACAGACATATATTACCTCTTACTCAATTGAGCAGATTATAAAATCTTGGCTAAAATGTATCAATAATTGTCTTTCAAGAGTGAAATCCAGCCTAAAATTGGAATTTAGGGCCATTTACTAAAAAAAGGGAGATATTCTTTAGGTTTAGTTCAAGTTAAAAGACAAACACCCAAGAGTAGGGCTGCACACTCCAAAATACTACCTTAGAATTCCTAGATCTGGCGAAATCCACTAGTGCTTTTATATAAAATATATCTACCTTATGTAGTTATGGAAATAGCCAAATTACATAAGGAGGTGGAAATGCATGGTTTTGATGCTTGAAGCTAACTCTCCCAATGCAACACTAGCTGCAATTTTCTTCACAGTATCAAACTTGGGATTCTTTCACCTGCACTTCAATCTATAAAACATAGGGAGAAACATCATGTGAAGTTTATAAATTAGGTGTACATAGAGTAAACATAAGGTGCTACTATTATGCTAGACTAGAACTTACCAAGAGCATGGTTATGTCAATGTCCTTTTCATCTAATGTATCTTCAAATTGGAACCCCAAATTCTTCAAGTGTCTCTTTCATGGTTTTAATTTTTACCTTGAGAAATTTTTTCTGCTTTGCCTCCACATAACTGTTATTTTGAAAGACATTTACTCTTTTTGTGCACCTTTTATCTTCTTCCTTATGGTTGCAAAAGCTAGATTGACCTTGTCGTTTACTAACTTTTTGTATTTTTGCAGACTCTAAATCTTGTTGTGCGGTTCTTAAATCTTCTTTAGCTTTCTTTAAGATCTTCATCAATTGAAGTACAACAACCTTCATCCTCTCCAAGTGATTTGGGTAAAAAATTGATCAATTTTACCCTTCTTTATGAGAAATTGACGAGAGTGATTTCATGAGAGGGGTGTGTTGGGGTATAAAGCCCAATGTGGGCGCCCAAGTATGTGGGCGGCTAGACACAGGTATTTCATTATTTTGTATATATCCCTAATAAG
>JAODKW010260688.1:0-10533 GCA_027576515.1 Dryopteris marginalis
TCTATTCCTATAAAGATTTACAATGTTGATTGCAGGCATTCATCTTTGGACCTTGCTGTCCTAGGTTTGCCTTGTTTATTGGGTTATATCAATAGATATTATCTATGTGTCTTGGATTTTGACAAATCTGACAAAATGGTTTCTCTTTCTGTTGTGAAATTGTAACACCCAAATTCTTCAACTTTGCAGTGATTTTTTCATCTAGATCATTTGAAGTATTCTTGGCTTTTTCTTTGTCACTTCTATCTTTCTTTTATTTTGCTTTACGATTTCTTTTCTCCTTCTTTGCCTTTTTCTTCTTTTTGTCTTCATCATCAAAATCCTCAAAATTTGTGTCTAAATTTGAATCAGATGAATTGCTATCTATATCTGAATCTGAGTTAAAATTTGTGTGAGAATCCTCATCTATTTTTGAATCATTATCATGCTTGGATTTGTATTTACTAAGCTTTGTTCATAATCTCTTCTCAGATCTTCTGGATGCTATCACTAGTAGATCATTGAAGCCTCCTACTCCAAGTGCTATGTCTATGGTACCCACTGAATTCCTGAGAGTTCTCCTTAGTCCTTTGCAAAAATGTTCTCCCAACATCTTATTTGTGTGCCTTTCATGTGCTGTCAACCTTCCATTTAAATCCAAGAACTTCTTTGCAAAATCCTCCAGAAGCAAACTCTTCTGTTTCATACTCTTCATCTTTTTGAGTATGTTTGTTGGTGTTTTCCACTTTTTGAACCTTGCAAAAAAGGCCCTCTATAATGCTGATGTGTATTTAAAATGTGATGCTCTGTACTGTGTAAACCATTTCATAGCCTTCCCCTCTAGTGTGGCAGCAAATTGCTGCTTCTTCACATCATCCGCATACAATCCTTGTAGGCCACTTGCTTCCCATTTTGTTCCAAATTGGGCTACATGGGAATCACGGTCTTCCTTCTTGGATTTTCCCTTGAATGTTGTAAATTTTACCTTCAAATTGGCTGGATTTGGTGGTTGAGCCATTGTTCCTTGTACTTGTTGTTGTACTGTTCTCCTTCTCTTGACAACTTGTTGTGGTAATGGATTAAACTGCAATCTCCTTCTTGGTAATGGTTGTAAATTGTGCCATGCTTATGTCCCAGCCAAATTTATCTTGATTCTTTCAATTGATTCTTGCAATTCCTATGCCTGCCATGCAGGGATTTCTTCACTTGTTCTTGCTCCATCTGTCTAAGCCTCCTGAGCACTTGTGTTATCTATTTCCAGGCTGTCCACTTGTGTTGCACTATTCACTATTTTGTGTTGCACTATTCACTATTTTGTGTTGCTCTATAACAAGCTTCAATTACTTCTTGTTTCTTGGTATGCAATGACCTCTAGCATGAAATTGGTAGAAATAACAATCATTCCAATATCTTTTGAAAGTTTTGGGAGTGTTCCTCATTCCAAAGGGTACCATCTATTTTGTCTCTTTTGCCCACACCTCCTTTCTTATTGCCCTTATGCTGTCAAATGGTAATTCCACCAAGTGCTTTGTCAGTAACACCTTTGCATATGTTGTTGCCTCCTCCTCCACTGTCAACCAATTGCAAAACTCCTTACACAAGATAGATGCAAATTCCTGATCTTCCTCTTTCTGTGTGTGCGCCAATTGGAAAATTCCTGACACAATGTTTGAGCAAATTGATAATTCTCTTTTGCTTGAATTTTGTCTGCCACCGCCTTTTCTACTAGAGGACAGAGTTCCTGCACTATTTGCCTAATGTCTAATTCACCCAACCCCCTTGGTTCATGCTTTTGTATTATGAACCAGTTGTTGAACTGTTGCAACAACCCTTGGGCAAAGTCTTTGTACTCGTCCTCCTCAGTAAACCAATTTGTGAATTCCTTTAACCACTCTTCCATGCTTCAACTTTATGCTATGTATTGTCCTTGCTCACCATGGCGTTTTCTTTCTTTTATGCTGCCTCTGTGGCCCAATGACTATTTGCAGGATCGCCAAGTGTTAGGGGGAGAACTATCATGTTATCAAAATTACATTTTGATAAGCTTTAGAGTATATTCTCTCACTAGAAAGGGGCCATCTAGAGAGAGAATATCAAAGTAAGCAAAGGAATGAGGCAGAGATATGTATTAAGGTTTATTTGGACATACAAAGATTCCAAATAAAATAATAAACCTTTAGAAGTACATAAATTAATTATATAGCCTTAATACGTATTTTCTCTCACTAGAAATAAGTTATTTCTAGAGAGAGAATATCAGAGAAAGCTAATGTTAATTAGTGCTAGAAGTGCATTCAGGCAATGTGAAGTGCCGGCAAGTGAATGCAACTTCAAAAAGAGCAAAGGACTAATTTATGGGAATTTATTAAGCTTTACGAGAATTTAAACGGACTCTCGAAGGACCCAAAAAGTGCAAAAATAGCTTGCAGGAGATGCAAAAGGCTGGGAACATGGACAGGAGGGCATTAGGTGTGCAAGGGTGGGCTAAAAGTGAGGGAATGTGGGCTGGGCCCAAGGACCCTCTCAAGAAGGCGCCTTCTAAAAAGTGTCCCCCAAGCACTACAACAAAATAGGAGTTTAGCAGCGTTTTGGAACTACACTTTGCAGCGCTTAGAAGAAAAAGATATAAATGAGGCACTTTAAAAGAAAAATAGTGGGACGCTGTAATTTTTAGCACTTTCCATAAAAGCGCTGCAAATTTCAACGTTAAAAATAGCACTGGAAGTTGCAGTGCAAATTAGAGCTGAAATTTATAGCGTTTATTGATAAGTGTTGAAAATAGCAGCGTTAAAAAAAATGTTGGATATTGCAGCGTAAATAGCGCTGCAATTTCTAGCATTTTAAGATAGCGCTGAAAATTTCAGCATCCCATAATTCTACATATTCTCTATGAAAGGTGAGGTCATGCAAGTACACTTGAAATCTATCGAAAAGTACACTTGAAGTCACTGACATGTGAACTAGATAGTGATGAGAAGGAGCTTTAGCTTGGTAGATTTCATCACATATTCCCTAAATTTGTGCTTATAGTATTTTTTATTTTTGCTAAAAACTTACAAGTGCAATCATAGCAAGCTTGGCATTATGCATGCCATGCTCATAGATTTGAATACATACATATGGGCTATAAAAAGAGCCTTCCCCAAGTTAGAATAACCATTGAGCCACAAGTAAGAGAACTCTAGCAAAATTATCTTGTAGCAAGGTAACTGATTTAATTGGGTTAATTAATTAAATGTTTGTGTTAATTAAATCATGTTTTATAATTTGGCATTTAATTTGTAAACTAGTTAATGTTGTTGCTTTGTGCTTCTATAGGATGGGGTTGAAGAATGGTTTTAATGCCATGGTGGTGATTATTGTGCTTGTCATTTTGGCAATTGCCATAACTGCGACATGTATTGGGTTGTGGGTGCACCGTTGCATGGCAAGAACGAAGGAGACCCCTCCATTGGCCCAAATGGAGATGACCCGTTGTCCTCATTGCCTTTGCAATGAACGTGTTTAGGGAGATGCTTGCAAGTCTTTGACCACTCCCCATTTCACCCTCTCTACTTTTCTCAACTAAATTTGGTATCCCACCTACTCTTATAATGTCTTTGACCACTCCCCATTTCACCCTCTCTACTTTTCTCAACTACATTCGGTATCCCACCTATTCTAATAATGTCTCTCACCGCTCTACTCTCTCTACTTATCTCGCACAAATTGGTATCCCAAATTGGCTATACCTATTCCTCTTTTTTGAGCCATAAATTAACACTACTTCTGCTCTCTCCCGCTCTAAACTTTTGCTTCCTTCTTTTATATATATCATGTAAGGCAAATTTGCAATCAAATGGGGTGATTTCAAAACACATTGTGTCCATCTTTTTTTCTCATTTTTAAGTTCAATTTTAAGTTTTTTTTTTCTCTGATCAATTAAGTAATTGTGATCATGTGCCTCAAATTATCTCTTAAATTAAAGTAATTTCGAACAAATTGAATTTCCTGACATACCTTAAAATCTAAGTAGTGTTCAAACTTCAAAGTTAAAATGATCAATGATCAATATTAATATATTTTACTAGTAATTTACAACTAGGGGCCTGGTCATAGCTAAAGCAGTCCACCTGCAGGACTAGAACTCAAAGATGAGATCTTTGCTATAGCCTAGCTTGGCGAGGTTAGGGTAGCAAGCTTGCTCGAGCATTGGGCCTGGCCCGCACAAGAACACCGCTGTCTCTTGTAAAGCGGGCGGGAAGTGGGCCTTGATGGTGTCCTCGTTCACGCGCCCCGTGCCGTATTTCCAAGTATCAGACTTCGGTGGGGAGCTAAGCACATACCAGAGCTTGAATTGCGATGGATGATCTGCAACCCACTGGTCGAGCTCCTTGCGCAGCATGATATCCTCCTCTTTCCTATTTGCATAGATCAAGAAGATCTCCGTCGCATCGTCCGGCGATTCCAAAATCTGTCGGATGAGCTGGTACATGGGGGTGATTCCCGTCCCTCCTGCTAGCATGGCACAATGCCTCATATGAAGATGCTTCTCATCCACCTGATAGGCCCCCTTGCCCAAGTAATGGATGTGTCCGAGTGGGCCCTTCACATCCAACATGTCCCCTATCTGCAAGGAGTCTACGTACTGGGACATGAGCCCCCCTTCTGGGAAGCTCTTGTTCACTCCCTTGAAATACACCTTGATCAACAGATCCAAGTATCCCACCTCCTTATCATTGGAGATGGGCGTGTAAGCCCTCATGCACAGCTTTCCGGCGATCTTGGCCAGCAAAAAGACATGCTTCCCGCACGGCAAACCCAACACCTGCTCCCGTCCGGGGAGTGCAAAGCGGAACACTCGCACGTCGTGGCTGAGAACTTGTTTTACAAGCAGCTTGCAGGCGATCTTCTTGCGAGGATCTGCAAGAGCAATGGGGCCATGAGTCACCGGCAGTTCCTGTATGGGTGGTAGGTGACCATTTGCAGGTTTATTCTCACCTCCAAGGCTCACCAATGCTTGGGTGCCTCCGTGCATGGAGCTGTCTGGGGTAGCAATCTCTGAAGCAGCGCCGAATGTGGACAGCTCGCCAATCTTGTAGTCCTCTAGCATAGCCTTGGCCTTGCTGGAGTGGATTGCATCGAACTCCTCTGTGCAGTCAGTCCCTGCATTTATGAGAATACTGTCCTTGCCGCCGGGATGATCGCTCAAGAACTTGGTGCAATCATAAACACTGTTGTTGACCACAATCCAAGGAGACTCAGGGGTGCTGTGTTCTTTCAGCTCTGCATTGCTGATCATGCGAGCGGTTGAATGAGTGGACAAAGCCGGTGTGGATAAGCTCCTGCTGCCCATCGCGGAAGCTTTTGCATCCGGTGCGGGCTTCTCTGCTGCAGGAGGCTGCATCCAGCCGCCACTCTGGTTCCCGGGCACTGTAGGATGCTCAAAGGCAAGGCCAATGTTCAAGTTTGAGCAGGGCTCGTTAGTGCACAGGCTGACCTTCACCCGAAACCAGCAGTTGTTCATCATGCCCTGCACAAATATACAATCAAGCAGAGCAAGTTATGGAATGGGATAGAATGGCGGGCGGAGAGTGCGGATCAGTGATTGTGAGAGTGCGGAGCCGCACTCGATGGTCCATATCCTCACGGATATTGGTAGCTAGCTAGGCGGTGCAGGTTAGGTTGGGATGATCATGAGAGCGAAATTAGGAGACAAAGAACAAGAGATGAAAGAACTATACCAGGACATTCCAGGTGAGCTTTTGAGGTTGAGAGTTCATGGCAGAGTCCCAGGCTCTGACGGCAACCTCCTTGGCTTGCAGGAGATCCACCACATCCACTTCCACCTCCCAGTGGCACCAGCACCAGTACTTTCCATACTTGGTGGGCTTTTCTGTATGGCGCACTTTCGCAGACCTCCAGCTTTGCCCTTGGTCCATGGTCACCTCCACTCGGATGACCTGGCGCCCTCCGCCTGCATATTCAAGCATCATCACCAATTTCATTCACAGCATGGAACATGGCCAATTATATTTAGAGATTCGCATACATGCACACGCACACGCTGTTTCTCTCTCTCAAAATTGTAGTATAACAACACCATGAACCAAGTTCAATGACATATAACAGGTTTGGACACATGCAGTCTCCCTCTCTCTCAAAGGCATCGATCGACTGATCATCAAAACATCCCCTCTCAAGTACTGCACATATATAAGCCTGAGTCAAAAGAATCTTGTGCCATATAATTACCTGAGTAAGCATAACCGCTCATAGTGTAGGGTGTCTGCAAGCTTAGAGGCACCACTTCCCCATGTGCAGGAGATGTAATGGCAGAGTTGATGTTCAGCTCATTGATGATGTAGTCCGGCTTGTGCCACCAATCTACAGCAAATTAAAGCACGATCAGCTTGTGAGATTAAGTATTGACAGCTATACTTTTATTATCAAAGAATTTCAAAGACACACAATAAATATGTAACCCAATTAGTTGATTATAACTTCGGGAGGCAATAATTAGCGCGCGCCGCGCCTGAATATGCCATATATGGTGGACAGTAATACCTTCGGCATTTGCCTTGTCTGCGTCCACGTGTGATGGCAGGACTCGGTTGTCCTTGTAGTGGTAGTAGTTGCTCGACTCACTATCGGAAACGTGTATGCGGGCCAGCCACTTCACCATGCGACCTCCGATGTAACCCGGCAAGATCATGCGCACAGGAAATCCATGGTCCGGCTCGAGACGGCGCCCATTCTGCATGTAGGCTACCAAAACATCTCGGCTCTCATCCATGGCAACCTCCAGCGGGATGCTTGTCCCGTAGCGTGATCCTCCTCCCCCGGGCAGTGTCTCGGTACCCTCGAAGCACACGTGCAGGTGCTTGCGAGACCTCAAGGACACCCCACACCGCCGCAGCACATCGCAAAGGCGAGCCCCGCGCCACAGAGTGGTGCCCACAGCAGCTGCCCCCCAGCTAAAGCCGATAGTCTGCTTCGTCATGTTCTGCTCCTTGCGGCGATTGCCAGCGCAAACGAGAGTGACAGGCAGCTGCCGTGGTTTGAAATCCTCTGTAAGCTGCTTCATGGAGAAGGTCTGAGGCCGGCGCACATGCCCCGACACCTCGACTCGCCAATCCTCGTACACTGCCTGCGGCACATACCCGTGGTTGCGCACGTAGTGCAGGCTTGTGGGTGTGAGAAAACCATGCTGCATAAGGCGTGAGAGTGGGGGCTCACTGTTGAAGGGATGCCTGCCCGTCAGGCGCACCATCTCCGGGTGCCTTTTCACCCAGCTGTCAGCAGTGCCCTCATCCCTCTTGTCTACCGCGTAATCACGCAGATCGGCCGCAGGGAACTGCCAGGCACTTTCGACGTCTTCCTCCTCGCTCGAGCTGGACTGATCATCATCGACTAATTCAGCTGCATTAAAAGCACCAATATTATTGTGAATCAGGAACTTAATCTGATCTTTACGGGAAGCCCAGTCGAGGCCGATTGCGCTCTTAATGGGTCCATCTTCGAGTAATTTGCCCATCACACTACCTAGCTGCTGCAAATTTAATTTAGTGAGGGCAGTGATCAGATTCGGTAGACAGATATGAGAGGGCAGTGATCACATAAGGTATTTAAACAGATAGCTTGCGCTGGCGCTCTTGTGTGCAATATTGAGATGTCCTGACTCCTCCTCCTGCGCCACTATATATAAGAAGAGGGAGTGGGGATGTGAGAGAGGGAGAGTCGAGATTAAGCTGCCTGTGCGTGTACTGCACTGTGTATGTACATGTGTAGGCCTCCTCCTCCTGTTGAGGTGGAGCGAGTGCGATCACCGATGAATGATGATACGCCTCATCATGTTCTGCGAGGAGCACGCTTTTATATTGTCCGGAGAGCTGACTCCTGCAGGAGCTTCTAGCCGCTCGCTCGCCCATTGAAGAGTCGAATGCCGAATGCGCCGCGGCCCGCGTCCGCTCTTTGCTCCCAGAGTCGAGGCCCGACAGGCAGCCACTCATTTTTTTACAGCTTGGTGAGAAGAAAAAAACTCACTCGACCCTTCGGACTCGGAGTAGGTAGTCTGCTCTGGCCGCCCAAAGAACAGTGTTCAATAGGTGTCTAGACTCCAAGGACGCAGGTTCAAGTCCCCTATGGAACATTTATTCAAAAGATGCCGAGATTCAAAAGGCTTTCATGATCCCACGATTAATTTCATTCAGCTATCTGCAATAACCACAAGCAGCACATAAATAGTCTCCCTATCATGGTATCTCGCTTAATGGGAACAACACACCAACGCTACTAGCGCACAAACCTTGAGGCGACCTAATTTAGCCTTTCGGAATAGGTAGTCTCTCATTTTTTTTAAGGGGCCCCTCAGCAGTGATTACACTGACGTAAACTAGAGGTGGCTAACAAGAAGAGGATGAAGTGGAGTTGAACAATGGAAAACATTTCAAAAGCACATAATTAAGAATTTGAAAATACATGTTTAATTCCACACTCTACAAAGAACACCTTAGACATGTGACATACTTGTTAATTGACCGATACCAACATATGGAATTGCAAACAGGAAAACAATGAAGCACAATAACTTTAATTTTCCCATGAATTGTGTATGTTCATAGACGACACGAAAGGGAACTTGCATATGCAATGGAAGAATTGCTATGTCAAGAAATTCTTCTTTTTAATAAATTGTCAGCACAACAAACACACGTACTTTTACAAGCACAAGCCTTTTTAAGTAATTCAAGCTTGTAGTATAAAGCTCATGCTCTGACAAACATGTTCTTCCAGCTATGAGCATTTGTTACCCTAGATGGAAATACATGCTCATTTGAGCATGCTCTCACTTCTAACAAACCATTCCATACAATGACAAGCGTACTCTTACGAGTACCTTCTCATTAATCTAGGAAAAAGTAGACGGTGCCATTAAATTTCTTTGCGGACAACTTTCTTCACATCACATATAGTCTGGAAAACAAATGGAATATACAACATTGCACAGCACCGTAAGGAGCTCGAAAGAAATACTAAAAGTTCTCAATAGCTTGTGTGATTGTGGGTACATGTTAACATGGAAAAATCATTTGCATGCTTATGTAAAATTACAGAGGTATTTGATGACCACACTATTACTGCAAACACATTCACTTCAAAGAAGTAAGTGCGCAGCAAAAATGGGTACAATTACAACTCAATATTTTTAGAACTATTAGATAAAAAAAGGACCTATTTATATTGACAGAATAAACCCCTATAAGTGCTTTATGTTTTAACCAATTATGCACCACAGTGTGATGAAAACATAGGATTGCATGGGTAGAGTTGTTTACTTCAAGAGTGATGGGGTCATGTAAAGCATTACCATATA
The DNA here is from genome assembly GCA_027576515.1 of Dryopteris marginalis. Classification (NCBI taxonomy): domain Eukaryota; kingdom Viridiplantae; phylum Streptophyta; class Polypodiopsida; order Polypodiales; family Dryopteridaceae; genus Dryopteris; species Dryopteris marginalis. Next base: position 9,335 of record JAODKW010260688.1, read on the forward strand.
TCTTTGAACGTAAGTATTTTTGAGTTACCTATCCAGATATATGCTTTCTTACGACTATTGAAACGACATGACTGCATAAGTAGCACTATCTACTGTCAACCCGCACACATTGTGTCTTTGAAACATCCCAAGAAGGCATCCCTCAAGCACGCATTGTACCTTTGAAATAGAACAACACTTGGCATACATGTCTACAAGAGGATTGCCTAGCACAATATGCTTCCACAACAACCCCTCCCTTGCAATCTTGTCATGGATTTGTTTCCCAGTACCTCTAGTCGTGGCACATGCTTTCAAGATGCATTGTTATTGCATTTGGAATGATGCCCTCACATTGGATCTATTCAAATCTGTTCAATACTTGCCCCGCTTGATTTTCATGTGCTTTCCTATAATTAGTTCATTCCAATCGACAACATCCCAAGAAGGAAGCCCCCAGCACAGGTTGTGCCTTTAAAATAGCACCATACTTGGCATACGTGTTCACGAGCATTTCTTAGCATATTATGATCTTGCAACAACCCATACCTTGCAGTCTCGTCGTGAATTTCTTTCCCCGTCGGTAGATCCAATCGTGGCGCATGCTTTTAGCATGTGGGGGTAGGTTAATGGATCCAAAAGGGTTCCCTCACTCTGCATTTGTTGAAATCAGTTCAGATCTTGCTCAGCTTCACACCTCCTTGTGCATGTCCTGCAATCACTGCATCCCAAGAGACAACATCTTGAGAAGGAAACCCCTCAAGCACACCTTGAAATAGAACAATACTTGGCATGTTTATCCACAAGCATAACATGCTTTTGTAGCAACGCATGCCGAACAATCTCTTCATGGATGTGTTTCCTCTTGTCAATAGCTCTAATCATCGCACATGCTTTCAAGAGGTAGGTGTAGGTTATGCATCATGTTCAAAATAGTTCAAAGCTTGCTGAGCTTGACCTTATACTATAAGCAATGCATTCCATAAAACAACATCCCAAGAAGGTATCCCCTCAAGCACACGTCGTGCCTTTGAAACAGCACTACACTTGGCATACATGTCCACAAGAGCATTTCCTAGTACATTATGCTCCTACAGGCAACCCTTGCCTTGCAGTCTTGTCTTGTATTTCTTTTCCCTAGTTAGCAGCTCCAATTGTGGTGCATGTTTTGAACATCCAAGTGTAGTTATTGGATTTGGAAGGATGCCCTCATGTGGCAT
>JAODKW010261796.1:0-10521 GCA_027576515.1 Dryopteris marginalis
CACCAATAAAGAGGATCAACCTCTTGAGAATGGAGAGGAACAAGATGAAGAGGAGGAAGCTTTTATAGAACATATAGATGATGAGGGCATAGGTCATTCATAAAATCTATTTAATGATGAGGATGCTAAAATGCATAAAGAAATAGGTCTCCTTGGGGCCATTGATCTCAATGCCAATGATAGAATAGAAACTTATTTATGATTTTTATGTAGCTTTTATTATGCAAACTTTGATGACTATTTGGTGCTAATTTGGCAAAATTGTATTGTTGTAAGGTCATGCTTATGTAATTGTTTTCTTTTTCAAAATGACATTTATGCATGTATATGTATCATTTTTGTTATTTCAGGCCATTGGCAACTCTCTTGACTTTTCTTTTACACCGACACCTTAGGGGATGAGCCTTGAACAATATTTGGGTTTCATTTCATCCATGCCATCCAGAGTAGAGACATATGGCTCATACTTATTGGGATTCTGGGCCTTCTCAAAATACACCACCTACAACGATAGTAGTGCCCTGGCCTTAGGGGACAACATCAATGCCCACACCATAGAGAATGCATCCTTTGACCCCATTACTAACCTATCGTTGACTACTCCTAGATGCCATCGCTCACATCACAATAATGGTGGTGGTGGTGGTTGTTATGGAGACGCTGCAATAGACATGTCCATGCCACCATGATCACTTCCTTCACGCTCATTTGTAGATAGCACACCCACGAGATCACCTTGCACCCCTTAGGGGGCACATGACCATGATGATAGTAATTTATATAGATGTAGGGACAAGGCACCCATTATGGACATTGTGGGCAAGGCAATGAGAGCACACATCCATCAACTATGTAGTATACAATTTTCTCATTTTATCATGACCCTATGGGACTATAAAGATCAAGAGAAAAAAAATCTTATAAATCAAATAATATACCAAGAGTTTAGGCCTATTGATCAGCGCCATATGGTCTCTAATCAGTGGATACACAACATACACTCTTTACTTGCATTTCACATCATAGGTCAGAGTGTCGGGATGCATATAGGGAGGGGAAAGCAAAACCTTTTTGGCTAGATATAGAGGAATGGGATGCTATAGATTGAGACCTTACAGAGATGCCAGGTAACTTTTCTCGTAAAAAGAGGCCGCAAGGATTTGTCTTCAAATAGCATGATCATCGCACCTAGGGAGCGACATATTTTAAACTTTGTGTACCAAATTTGTAAGTATATGTTTTTATGGTTTGTTTATCAATATGTTGATTTTTCATTTATTCAAATTGTACTTGTTATTTTTATGTGCATGCTATGGGTCTTCCACAAACTAGGTGCAAAGAAAAGTATACTTTCAAGCATAGTCTTCAAGCTTTGTTTGAGAAGCTTAAGGACAAAATAGGGACTGTCAAATTGGGATGCATTACCATAATGTAAGTCCATAAACAAGATGAAGTATGCTAATTTATACAAAGTCATGTATTATATATAATTTTTGTTAATATTTCTATTTTCTTATATTGTTTTTTGAATGTTGTTTGTAAAGGCAATGCAGGTCATCACTTTATACGCTTTCTATGTTTTGCTATTATATATTTTTGGCCATTTTTGACAACCATTTGTATCGTTACCCATATTGCCATATGGCAATCCATTATAAATTTTTCATGTAAAGTTCAAATGCTAAGGTCATATTCTTTTTGCAAATAACTTTGTTTTTGTAATGTTTCTTTAATGTATTTGTAATTATGGTGATAATCATTGAATTATGTAAAGAGTACATTATTTATTTATACTCTAAATTAGGCAAAGTAGTGTTGCCTATTTTTGCAGTCTTTTAGTTGAATGCATACTCTGCACAAGCAACACTATTTTGCTTAAATTTGTTTTTTGTCATGGCCTTTGGTATATGCATTGGTATACATGTTGATATGTGCATTGGTATACGCATTGGTGTGTGCATTAGTACACCTGTCCATACATGCATTGGTGTATATTTTGCTTCTTTAAAGCCCAATATCAAATCTGAAACCAAAATTTTCATTCAAAACCATATAGCTAGGTTAATATTGATGATGCAACTATTTTTTACCCCGTTCAAAGACATTGGTATAGATGTCAATACACAACCTGTATGTAGTACTGATGATATTTCATTGAATCTTATAATTCTCCCTTCATCCTAACTATGGTACGCTTGAGCCAATGTCAAGATTGTAGAGATGTTAAGGAAGATTATTTTGCCAAGCCTTGGTGTACATGTTGAATTGAAATTCTATTTTGTATGGGAATACTCAAGCTCCCCACCCTTCTTATTAGCAAGCTACCACACATTGTGTGGTGTCATTACCTCATATTATTCTTTGTCCAAGAACACAACATAGGCTCTTTGGCTATTACAGTGAAACATTTGTTGTTGCAATTCTAAAGTACCATGTTTGCAAATGTACTTTTTAATCTTCGTGTTTCAAAAGCACGGAATAGAGTACTATATATCTAGCCTTAGTATAAGAAGCTTCCACCATATCTTGCTTCTTAATGTTTCTTTAACACTCACTCAAGCTACAAAAAAAGAAATATAAAAACCTTGATTCCTTGTGACCACATTCTCTAGAGTAATATGAGTTATAAAAAGTAATTAAGATATCTAGTGCTATACATGATGCCATAATCAGTGTTTAACATGATGTTTCAAACTACACACATCCATTTTTAGCAATGATACTCGTGTGATGCATTTTATAACCTACTCATAGTGCAACTCAGACATAGTTATAAAGTTGTGTAGTGGACTGAAAGACCACAGATAAGGCATATGCCCACTCTGTGAGAAACTTCATTCTTACACTATCATCATGTATACGTATTGTACATGAAAAATGTCTTGTACCACCTAAAAGTTTTTTTTTTGAAAAGTGTGAAGTTTTTTTAGGTACAAGACTTAGATTTTTCATGTATGGCACTCAAATATATGAATGGTTTTTCAATGGTCTTAATTTTGAAATATAATGTACCCTATAACCTATGCAGCTATAGGGTACATAATATTACAATATCATATACCCCCTATTAAAAGAAATGAAATCTTGCTTGCATGAATAGTATTGTTAAATTCAAATAGCACTTATGTATCTCATTCTCAAGCTACCATCATGTAATATATCACATTTGGACATTGTTTGCTTACCACTTGAGCCAAGTACATTTTGCATACAAAGCCATTATAAAGTAATACAATTCTTCATATTTGTATGTCTAAATAGATTTTTTCTCATAGCACAAGCCCACACTAACTCTTTCTCAAAATAATAGATGGCATGTACTCTATCAACTTTTGGACATGTCTTTGTTTACTTACATAAGCCAAGTACATTTTGCTACTAAGTCATTGATACATTAGATAACTTATGATCAAGGAATAACACCCTTCATGTATGTATTTCTAAATGGATTTTTTCTCATTGGAATACGATCCTTAACATCTATATTTCTTATTAGTTTTTTGCTCATGGCACAAGCCTGCCAAAATTTGTGGACATGGTCAATAACCAACTTAATTCATGACTTATCAAGCAATGAAATGCTCAAAATTCCAAAGTTACCAACAAACACACATTCTAGAATTACATTCATTAGTGTATCAAGGCACTTATGAACAACCATCATTCTTTAGATACACCATCATTATTTAGATACAACCATGTATTCTATCTTCTTCAAACACATCCTTGCTTGCATGGACTTATCCATCACATTTTTCATTGAAAAATACTACAATATCAAAGCACAATTTAGCTCAAACATGTTATGAATATGATCCCAAAAAGATTCACAAACAACATTGAGTTAAGAACACAATCATGGACACTTCACCCTCTATGCATATCTACGGTTGGTCCGTATTGCATAGTAGTGCAGCAACCAAAAACCATTAGACATGATTGTTGTAATACCTAAAAAAAAGTAATGAATAATCCAATCAAGATGAATTGTAATTTTAGTTTTCTAAACAGCAGCCAAATTTGAGAACAATAAATAAGGCAAGAAGAGTTCTCAAATAGCTCAGATGCCTCCTTAAGCATGCCAAAAATACATTAATGAGACTAGAAGGGGTAGTGTATTATTCTAGATATACCATCTGTAGTTACTCCATAGAAGGTAAAGGAGCCATGATTGGCTCATTATTTGGTGCTTTAATAGTGGAGTAGGCAGGGGTGTGACATGGAGGTTTGGCAATATAAGTTGTGGTGCTTGGGGAAGGAGCAAAAGTATAATGAGTATTAGATTCTTGATGAATTGAGAGAGTTGGAGGCTCATGCATGTGAGGAGCAAGATTTGCTATTGGTCCAAGATGAGATTTGACAAATGTAGTGTGGGTGGATGCAGGTGAATTTGATGGCACAACATCATTTTGAACTTCTATTGAAGAAGATGATGGCCCTTCAACACCTACTAATGTTGAGGAGGTTTGCAAATTAGGGATTTTGGGAGTGGAGGGGCTAGATGGGATAGAAGAAGGAATGGAAACATTTAATCCTTTTTTGTTTTCTTGATTGGCAAAAGGGGCATGTGGAGGGGAAGTGACAACTATTGGAGATTTGTCTAAATAGGAAGATGGAGCTGCTGTAGGAGATGGAGCACTCAAATTCTTAATTTTGTCAGGATTGGCAAGAGGTGCTTGTGTAGGGGAAGTGTTGGTATTGAGGCTTTGATGGCTAGAAGGAGCCAATGTAGGAGTGTGAAAATTGGGGGTTTGATCAGGAAGAGGGCCTCGTGCAACAAAAATCTTAGGGTGGGGATCCTTCGCGAAACTTGATGGAACAAGAGACAACCTTGGTGTTGATGGTGTAGGCGATGGAATGGGGGAGATAGAAGGTCTTGATTTTACAATAAACACGTGAGGTGAGAATGATGGAGACATGGATGGAGGATGAAACGGAGTTGCAGGTAGAGGCAGTGTAAAAAGTTGAGAATTTAGAGAGATTGGTGTGCTAGCAAACGGGAGTGGACTTGGGGCCGGTTGATTATATGGTATGATAGGTGCCAATGAGGGAGATATGCGATGATTGATAAAGCTTTTCGGTGATGGGATGGGTGTGCTCAAACCAACTTGGATAGAAGGCGATGGAGGAAGGAAAGAAGGGGCCGGTGTCAACGATGTAGAGGGGATTGAAGAGGGATGAGAGTTGGAAAATGGGGATAATTGGGGTGATAGCATTGGAGGAGGTAAGCTAGGGGTTATAAAAAAGGAGGTAGGAGTGACAGTTGGTGATTGCATAACATTAGGGGCTAATGGATGTGTGCTACCATCAATCGATGGTGATGGAGATGAAGGAAAAGAATTAGGAGTTAATGGAGATGCGCCTTCAACTGTGGATGATGATGGAGGCCCACCCGAGGAAGCCATGGGCAAGGTCAATGGAGATAAAAACAATGGGCTTGGAGGAGATGCAATCATTTTGCTAGATGAAGAGGGCGGAGAAGTTGGGGTGCTCCGGATAGACGGTGATGGAGATGCTAGAGTGGGTGGCAATGATGGTGAAACAGGGTCAAGGTTGGAGGAGGTAGGTGAGATGAAAGGAGAAAGCGGTGCAAAGATGGATGTATGAGTATTTGAGCTTGATGTGGGCACTGGAGACGGTGGGGTGTTGGATGGTGCAAAGATAGATGTATGCGTATTTGAGTTTGATGTGGGCAATGAAGATGGTGGGATGTTGGATGGTGCTAAGGTGGTGAGTGTAGGTTGTGGGGCTGCTAATGGTGGTAGCATGGGGGTAGGGGCTAGAGGAGATTTTGCTTGTGGATCTGGAGAGACTGAGGGTGAACTCAAGGTAGTGGTAGAATGGTTACTATCCATAGACATTGGAGAGGAGGGGGAAGGACTAGAAGATGCTTTAGTTGAGGGAGCTAGTGTTGAGATTGGTGGCAATGAAAGGAGGGGAGTAGAAGTAGGGGCTAATGTATCTCTAGCAGATGGTGGAACACTAAAAGGGGTTTGTGGTGGTTGAGAGGGTGACAAATTGGGGGTCAAGATTGGAGATGTGGTAGGCACAGAGGTGGTGGTGAGATTAGCCAAAGGTGATCTTGGAGGTGTGGAGGGCCGCATGAGATGAGGAGACATTGTGAGTGGGGGGGAAGAGAGAGGAGCGCCTAAGCGCAACGATGCGGGTGGAGGAGCATTTGCAACTGAAGGGGATGGTGTAGCCGCAGCCATTGTTGGTGTAGGCATTAGTTGTAGCGAGGGTGCAGGTACAGACATTGTCGGCGATTTTAGCGAGGATTGGGACGGTGAAGGAGCATTTACAGCTGCTGCAGAGGATGGTGCAGGCGCAGATACAGTCAGTGTAGTCAACACCGAGGATGAGGCCGGAGGAGGCAGCAATGGTGCTTTTTGAGATAAGGGAGGTGCTGGTGCTTTTTGAGATAAGGGAGGTGGTGGTGCCTTTGCAAAAGGATTCCGATGATTAAAGTATCCACGCTGCGCACTACCTTGACTCCGCCTCCACGAGGGCGGAGCTCCGCCTCTGAAGGTGGGTGTACCGGGGCGAGTAAATGATGAAGCGGCATCATTTGCTGCTAGAGGAGGAGGAGCAGCAGCAACTGATGTGTGAGTTGCTGGCCAGTTTTGGTGTTTGTATAGAGAAGGGCGCTGCTGATAATTGTAGTAGTGTAGGCTGCGAGAGGCTGCACAATGGGGTGCATGCTGAGCGGCAAAAAGGACGAGAAAAAAGAGCAGGAACGATAAAGCGAGGAAGGCCATATCTCTCTCTCTCGCTCTCTCTCTCACACATACACACACACGCAGCCTTTGGTGTTGCTTTGCTTATAAGGGTTCCACGAGAGCTTTGCTTATATAGCTGCATAGGCTTCCGTGCAAGCCACCCGCGCCGCGAGTATTTAAAGAAGAAGGCTGCTGATTGCGCAACAAAGTCTTCACCTGGGCAAATTAGCACGTTCTCTTTCAAATGTCAAAGGCTTTACTTTACCACCCACAAACCTACCATCCCACTACCTTATACTTAACACACTTTTTTTCCACATTGCGGCCCATTGAAAATTCACCCTTTCAGATTTTATGGTTAATTTGTATCTTAAAATTCCAATAGTGTACTTAAATCATCAAATGGATGCCGTTTCAATTCTCACTCCATCCTCAATTCTCACTGCATCCACAAAGTATTCCACCAAATATAACATATGAAAATTTTATCACTACTGTTTTGTTTGACACATCTATACATACCTATGTATATGTCTATTATGTAGTCGCGCATGCACACCCAACTATGTGCAAACATGTAAACAAACACATACATATAAACACTCACACATATATGCATATATAAACACTATTTAGACATTGCCCGTTGTTAAAGCTGGGCGTTGAGTAGTAAACCCAGCACTTACATCTGGAGGCTAGTGCTCTCAAATTTTCATCCATATTTCAAACTTTGATCATTTCAAAGTATTTTAAATATTTTAGATATCACCCTTAATATTTTTTGAGTGTGATTTCCTATAAACTTGCAATGTAATGCGTCATACAATAGGGCAATGGTCGAAATTGTGAAAATACAGGAGAGACGAGAGAGCTAGAGCTCTTGCAAGCACACACACAAACCCTAGAGAAGAGAACACACAAAGGTGACAGTAGACTGGAATCTTCTTCTTCCGCTTTTGTACTAACAAGATAAGAAAAATATACTTAAAATAATTAAATATACAACAACAAAAGTACTACATACTATGTACAACGGTCATATGTGTAAACGCTAAGTGAGTGAATTGGCTAAATAAGTATGTGATCACTCTCACTAGGTAGACAAGTTAATATAGTCTAGATGTGAAGCCTTCTACCATATGTTGGTGATGTGAATGCAACCCAACGGTCATGAAAGTGTATAATGAGTGCCAACTCATTTTGAGCTTGACATCTTGTCACTCTCCCTAAAGCTCAACTCCATCTCTTGTACTCCAAACATCACTATGAATTGGTGCAGCTTCTCCGCTCCTAGGGCCTTGGTGAAAATTTCTACTACCTTCTCCTCAATACTCACATACATGAGATCACACATATATGTATATATAAATACTATACAGACATTGCCCGTTGTTGAAGGTGAGCAAAGTCATTTTTTGTGTAAGTTTGATCTCTCATATGGAATTTAAAATCTATCTAGATTGATATGAAAATAAAGAGGGTAGGAGAGAGCTAGAGCTCTTGCAAGCACATACACAAACCCTAGAGAAGAGAACACACAAAGGTGGCAAGCTGGAATTTTCTTCTTTTGCTTCTCTATTAACAAGATAAGAAAAGTCTACTTAACATAAGTAAAATATATGCAACAACAAAAGTACTAAATATTATGTACAATGGACATGTGTTTACATACTAAGTGAGTGAACTGGGGAAATAAGTAACTAATCACACTCGCGAGGTAGACAAGTTGATGTAGTCGAGATGTGAATGCGGCACAATGATCATGAATGTGGATAATGAGTGCCAACTCATTTTGAGATTGACATCTTAACACTCTCCCTAAAACTCAACGCCATCTCTTGTACTCCAAGCATTACTCTGAGTCAGCGTAGCTTCTACGCTCCTAGGGAGGTTGCCACAGTATATCATTTTTACATATATTCTCAAAACTCCGCGTAACCAAGCTATCTCACCCGCTGCCATAACAACACCCATGTATTCTAATTATGTGCTTGATAAAGCCAATTTATCTTGCTTCTTTCTATTCCATATCATAACAATAGTTTCAAATGAGAATATGAATTTGCCGATAGATCACCAATTTGAAACACAATTAGCCCAATTCTCATCAAGTATCCAAACTATTCCACATTTGTATCCACATCATAGAAGAGTACATAATTTAATGTACTTCTCACATAGCACAATGTTTGCCTCACAAAATCCAAGAGCCTTAGACCATCATGTATGCCAAACATTTGTTGTAATGGTCTTTAACAATAAGCCAGGTTCCTATGAAATCATCCTAGGCCGACCCTTCATGCGAGAACACAATATGGTCCATGATTGGTACAACAATCAGGTTTATTTGACCTTACATGGCGAGGACATACGTGTGAATCTCAAATTGGGAAAAGCAGGACCAATGGCAAGCGGAATCCTTAGGGAAAATACTACCCCTACAGACCTATGTGATTCAAAACCATCTACCTCTCTCAATCTTTGCACCAATCAGAAAAAAGAAACCCGCACACAAGTGAAGGAAGAGGATGGCCACATTGGAGACCTAGTCTAGACTCATGTCCTGGCCACTATCGATGTATGGGAAAGATGAGGAATAACTTGTGTTAACGCGAGGTTAACGCTGAGGGGAAAATACTATCAGAATTCACTTTCTTGAATATGATTTCTATCAACAACCCCACGGATGCATGTAATGTTAAAGAGGAACCCAGGGATAGACAAATCAAGCTCTCACACTTGGCAAATGAGAGGAAACTTGAAACGAGTCTAGGGGGGGGAAAACATGGAAATACACCACACGCCAATGGGAAGATCCATGACGTGTTCACTTGTGAAACTGATGATATCATGAGACCCTCCCCATTGCGCACACAAATTGAATTTACTTGCACAAGTGGTAGAGTGTTATACAATGCTTTGCTAGACACAAGGGCTAGTCATAATTTGTTATCTTTCAATGCATGGAATCAACTAGGACGGCCTGCGCTAATTGGATCTAATTTCAAGGTCAAAGGTTTGAATGGACATCAGGGGGTTCACTATATGTAAACCCTTTGTATCATGTGCATTCATGGCCTATTTAAGAAACCCCTTATTTGTGAATTTTCCATGAATAAAACAAACCTTTTTCTATTAATTTTGTGAATATCCCCTTTTAATGGTACCCTTCTGTGTGTAAAAAAAAGTGTAAAAAAGGGATTTTTAGAATCCCTTATGTTGAACCCATGTGATACACGTACATATTTATGAGTGACCTCCCACCTCCCCCCCCCCCCTCGGGAGGAATGGACAGACATCCTATGTTTTGGGTATTTTGTTAGCGACTATTCATTGTGCTAATAACCACATGCAAGGCACTTTTTCTGTGATGCCTGCAGGAGAACTCTTTGAGAATGTATTTCTAGGTCGCACATGGATGGCGGCAACCAAATGTACAATTAATTGGGAAACAAATAAATTCACAATGGTAACTCCCTCTTGTCCTACGGGTTCTCACTGCACGCACTGTTCATTGTAAAAGCTCACCCTCCCCAAGGGCCCTTCAAAGTTAGCCTCCCCAAAGCCAGATCTCAAACTAACTCCTAATGCACTAACAACTAATCCCTTGCATGCACCAAATCCAACACATGCAGCAACAACAATCTGGCAACTAGGAAAAAAAATGACACTCCAATGGGTTCCAAAAGCAAAGCCACCATGCAAGAAAAGGCCTCTTTGCAAGAAATAGCCAAAAAGACATAAATCCTCAAGCCATTAGGTGCCTAAGAACCTTCTTTGGACACACGGCTATTATGAAGAG
>JAODKW010262905.1:0-10519 GCA_027576515.1 Dryopteris marginalis
TTCTTTCAATTTTCTTATTGATGCAATCTAAGGACTACTTATGAGAACCCTTATCCCCCAATGGCAAACTTAGATTATTAATTGATCATCTTAAAAACGAACTTTGTGAAGGGCTTCAAAGTCTTCCTAAAACATATTTCTTTTGTAAGTTAAGTAAATAATTTTCATATAAACTCACATAATATTAAGTTAGCTTAGTAGTAAGATCAATTCTTATAAAAGTTCAAGTTTTGAGTCACAATTCCACAATTTACCTTTAAAATTTTAGAGAAAAAAAATTAACTTTAAAATACAGTTCCCACCTAGATTGCTCGATCTACCTTTGGGGTTTCACTTTTCTTTCATTGTTACTTTTTGGAGTAAGTTCATATGCATTGCAAACCATGGCTTGAGATGGGTCACGTACATGATAAAGGTATTAACAAAATACAAAGAATAAGGAAAATGTCCCCAAAAAAAGGCCGCCCCAAGGCCAACAATCCTTGATAACAAATCTTATCGATTTTTTAACTTAGGGAAGAGGGTGGCTGGGTTGGTCTAATGAGTCGAGAGCTTATTTTCAATTAATCAAGGGTCAATACAGTGCTAGTATAGTCTACACACATTGACCATAAAGTATTACAACTCCTTGTTGTCAACCCGGTTAGAGAATGGAGGCTTATCCCTTTTGGGAAAGTTTTCAACCACACTTACCCAATAATGACTACCCACTCAACCATTGATTCAATCCCTTCCCACTAATATCTTTTAAAATAAGAGAGAAAGCAATGCCTATATCATTAACCACACACACTACTCATTCATTTATGCTCTTCTCTAATCATTCTTATTGCTAATGCAAGGATTTGCATCCATTGCTCTTATTCTAATGAAAGCATACACACATCGTTAACCTACAAAAACTTTAGAATGATCCCACATGCTCCAATGCTTGTTCACTTGATAAGCATGCACACACACTCAACTTATGGCATCAAAGAGCAAAATCAATCCATTAGGCTCATTGCTAATGTTAACTAATCATTAACTAACCCATAGTGTACTTCAATCCAAGCATACAAGGAGAGGGAAGAGAGCTATAAAAGAAAGAGGATTAAATCTTAATACAATTTCTTAAACATACACAACATTAGATAAGAAAAGTAGAGAAATAACTTATTCATTGCAAGAATATAATTTGAAGCATAGAAAGCTTAAGCTTGAGATTACAATGGTAGAGAGCTTATAGAGCTCTTAATAGCTCAATAGACTAGATAATAAAAAAAAAGAAAGCCACACTTGGTCGATCAAACATTTGAACTAAAAGAGAAAGTTTTGTTTACAAATTAGAACTCATTAAGAGCCCACAAAAGTATAATTCATGGAAAAATTACAAAGCTTGCCCACAAGTGATTAAAAGTCTTCAAAGACTAAAAGTCTGTGGGTTCTCCCGCATTAGTCCTTTGAGTTCCTTGCCAAATTTGCAACCCGTTGTTCCTTTGCCAGAAAAACTCCCCCTTGCATCCACTTCCAATACCATCCTCGTGATTGTGGCTGGTTGGCATCTTTACCTCTTGCGGGTCTCAACGCTCTTGTTCTTGTCCTGCCACTCTTGTCTTATGATGGGTGACTAATTTGCATCTTCTTCTTTGCCCCCGCTGTCTAGAGTGCCAAGAATTGATCTTGAAGAGGCTTGGAGGAAAGGTTAAATATAATGCTTGGAAAACCAAGGAATTATGCGGTTATCATTTCCTCTCAACAATTATGTGGCCCAAAAGAAGCTGGAGCTTGAAAAAATAGCCTTAGACTTGAGTGCCAATTGGTCCAAGTTAAAAATTGAATGCTGAACAAGTGTATAAATTTGCACACCATTTTGAAACTTACTTTTTCTTTGCAAACATCTAGCTTCTCTACAAATCAAACTTAATTCAAGGGTTTTTCTTTGCAAACATCTAGCTTCTCTACAAATCAAACTTAATTCAAGGGTTTGTCACTAGCGAGCTCCGACAGCTTTAGGTATTTGCGGGCATTTGGATTCTTATCAGTGTACGTTTTTGAACTCACCCCATGAGTAGCGATGGGACACTGGAAAAAACATAGGATCCACTCTATGCTCTCAAGATGCTATTGCATGCTCCTTAATTGCCTTGTAATAGATTTCTCCATTCAGTTTTATTTCTTATCACTAAGAGGGTTGCAAACCATCAACATTGATTTCTTCATGTCCGTGATGTTTGTGTGTTGTTTCAGTCGGCTGTTGAGATGTATCAGCCCTGAGTTTTGTGTTGAATATGCAAATAGGTAGTCCTATACTAGGCTTATATTCTACATGTGGCCAATATCTTTGAGCAATATCATACACATATCGTTCATGCTCAAAGATTTCTTGGCTGTGTTTAGGTATGATTTGTTAAATTTCTTCTTGATACCAGCTTGCAAAAGAAGGTGCAATAACTTCTATTTCCTATGGCATGTGTGAAGTTGTGGGTTGAGCAGCTGGCACATGCTCTATAAATGGCTCACACTCTACAGGGGGCCCTTATAGTGGCAGATTGGTTGGGCTGGTTGTTTACCTTGACCTTTCTTTAACTCATTCACTACCTTCTTTAGCTCCATTAGGTCTTAAGTGAGTGCAAAATTCCTCAATCGACTTGCAATGAGGAGTTGCTTGAGTTGGGCGAGTCTCAACTATGTGGATTCCTCAACTTTGGAGTTTGTCCTCAGTTTGCCTAGGCCATAGATGCCACATTGTTTGTCCTTGGCCTATTAACTTGATATCCAAAACAACTTTTAGGGATTGCTCGGAGGCCTTTAGCTAGATCCGGGTCATGCCTAGTAGCTTATTAGTGTTCCATAGGTCATTCCTTGATTGATCTTATTCTAATGTAAGCGTTGTGAGCTTGAACTCAGTGTTGGCTATAATTTGTTGAGACAGCTCAAGGATATTTTGTAACTCTACACTCTCAATTTATGTCACCTTAGCCGTCTTATTAAGACTATTGATTGCGTCCTTTTAAGCCCCAAGAAACTATTTCATACTACTTCTTGTAAAATGAAGCATCGTGTGCCTTGGAGAGCGCTTCAACTTTTCCTATCAATAGGTTTCTTAGCTTTCTTTAGTCTTGAAAACAGATTCTTGTTATCCAAATTATTTTCTATGATAATTATTTCAGTCTCAACCTCTGCCCTTTGACTCTCTTTATCACGTAGGATTGTTATCGCAGTGAGTTTGGTGAGACTGCTCAATGTCTCCCTCAAACATCTTGCAAAATTTTTGGGCTTTGAAAGCTTTTTACATTGTTATAGATAGTTGAATCCAACATTTTGATAAATTTGCTCGTGATCTTATTGGCCGCATTTTGTAATTCCATTTGGAAACAAATACCCATGTTTTATTTTAACTTGTAGATCATGTCCTTCCAATTAGTAAAAAGATTTTTTTTTTTAACTCCACTTCTAAGGTCTTTAGCTGACGTTGTGATTTTATAGTGCGTGTTAGGCTGTCGTATGTCAAATAAACCAAATTATTCCTTTTGGGGTCTTCATAAATCCATTCTTGCATGAGAGTGGGTTCTCCTTATGTATTAGGATTTTCTAGCTCGTGAGTTGCCATGGGCTCAACATCTTGTGAGGTGGCTTGTGAGATGGGTGCTCGTATAAATGCCTATGGCAAAACACGTGCTGGTGGAGGGATAGACTATCTTGTGGCCTGTGGATCTTGGCTACTAGATCCCTCTTGCCTGTGTATCGTCCTTGTCTCCAATTTTTTCTTCCTTTGAAGTTTTTAAGGACTCAAGTTGAGTTGCCTCAAAATCCTCCCAGTATATTCTTTCTTGCTCTTTAATAGTTTTTCAAAGGTGCTCTTGTTCTGTGTATTCTTGGGCTTTAAAATTTTTTGTCGACATTAAATTGATCATCAACTCCCTTGTCCTCCACCAATAGTCATCATTGTCATCTGGCTTGGCTAAGTTCTCTTACATTAGCTCTTTCTCAGCTTCTTCTTGGGTAGATAAGGCTTTATCCATTTGTCCTTGCATCTTCTTTGTGGGTGTGCCTTCTACACTCTCGCTACACTAACCATGTCTCTTCCACTATTTTTATGCAATTACAACATTGCATCTCCTTTTGTAGGGATGGGCTTGCAAAGAATGGCCTCATTAGCTTCAATGGCCAAATGGAACCCAATGTTTGATATACTATTCTTGTAAGTATAAGTGACCTTTCCAAATATGTAGACATTGCTATTTTGAGAAAGGAGAAACAAGATGTGGTATCGATGGTGGAAAGGAGCTTAAAGTCAAATGCAAGAGAACCAATTTATATATTTTTAAGCCATTTAATTGTTTGTAATAAAGCCTTGTAATTTTCCCATAAATCCTTCTTGTACATGTGTGATTGGACAAACTTTGTACTAGAAACGACACTGTCGTCAAGAGTCTTGAGCGGTAAGACCCTCTCCAAATCATGGCCAAAGAAACTAAAGAGATCGAGAAGTTTATGGGAGATGGCTTGCACACTTAGCAAACCCAAGTTAAGAACAAAATAATGTTGAAAGGCTTATGGCTGTATGTAGCAGGACAAAAAGCCATTGATGCCAACAATCCAAAGGATATAGAAGACGACAAGCGCGCTCAAGCAATTATTGCTCTCAATCTAGGCAAGGCCTTCATACACCATGTCACGGACAAAGCCACCGCCAAACAAATGTGGGATGAGCTTTCTAAACTCTACGGCACAACCGGTAAGCACTCAAAAATTGCATTGAAAAAAATTTATTTTTGCCTTGAAATGAAGTCCGGTGAGCAATTGGGGAGCTTCTCTCCAAAATGAAGTCAATAATGGATCAACTAGCAGCTAAAGTTGACCCTGATGATGCTATAGCTGTGCTCTTGAAGAGCATGCCGGCCAAATATGACTCGCTTGTCACCACACTCACCCACCTACCCAATCCAACTAGGATGTGAGGCCGCTCTTCTAGAAGAAGAGCAAAAGGTTAAGCAAAGGAATGGCGGTACCACATCAACATCAACATCATCCGAGCATGATCTTTATGCTACAAAGAAGGTGAAAATATGCACTTTTTGTAAGAAGAAATGTCACACTGAAACTATGTGTTTCAAAAAGGACCCTTCAAAGAAGAAATGTCATAAATGTGGCCAAGTAGGCCACTTTAGTAGTGAGTGAAATAGTGGAGTAACAAAAGATGAAGCAAACTATGCTTCTACCTTAACAACTAGTGATAAACTCTTCTAGCACTAGTAAATTCCTATTTTTAAATGCGCAAGCCAAGAAAACCTTGTACATGCCTATGTTATGAACGCAAATCCCTAGTATGAGTAGGGTGAAATTACAATGCCATCATTCTACCTTTGTGCCATGTAGGCATTGAGGGGGGGTGTTAAAGTACAAGCATTAGTAGGGGGGTGTGTGTGAAACCACTCTTATAAGGATGTGGATGCTAGTGCATCCATTTCACCCCTAGAAATTGTGGTAAATCTTTTGTAAAGCTTGGAACCACAAGCTCTAATATAAACATATATTGTGGGTGCGCAATTGTATGAGTAAAAATCAAAGACATTGAAATGTTTGACAAATGCTTGTCGTGTCTTATCACTCTCTCTCTTTCTCACTTTCTCTCTTACTTTCTAGCAAGTGGTCCTCTTTCATTTGTCTTAACACATCAAGGTGGGCAGAGTGGGGAAAATCAACATTCAGACCGCCAAGATGAGGGAGGTGGACAGGGTGACTAACAACTAGATGGTCAAGGTGGACATGAAAAAAAAATCAATATGCAAACCACCAAGTTGGGGGATGTGGACAAGGTGGGGACTAGGAAGATGGAGAAGCTCAACAAGCTGAGGAGAAGTAAAATACAAAAGGAACATGGCAACAAGATGGGTGAGATGGGCAAGGTGGCAATAGTATCCTAGTTAACCAACCCCCTTTCTATCTCACATGGTCTTACTAGTGGTCACACTATTGTGGAAGCAATCCCCTTGTGAACCCACTATAGGATCGGGCAGTATTTTAAGATTTGACAACAAATATAGATGTGAATAGAATAGCACAATAAGTGCAAGGAGGAGGTCTATTGGCTGCATGAACCCCTCTCCCAAACTTTAACCCTCTAAGAAGCATGGGTGAGAATGATCAACAACAAAGGGTCTTGGAGTAGTAGCAATGCCAAGTGGAAGAAGCAGAGAACTACCAACAATTGCTAGCTTAGCTTGAGCTTCAAAGAAAAGCATCATAGCAAGATCCATATAGGATAGAGCCTATAGATATGCATGGCACTCAGTAATAGCCTCAAAAATGCCTGCAAAGAACCATCCTCTTAAGCAACAGTCTCCTGTTGTCCAAAACACACATATCAAGATGTGTATGAAATGGTGTGCAAAGACAACGAAAAATCCATCAAGCCAGCCAAAACTTGTGCAGGAGGAGGAAGAATAAAGAATAGAAAGAATATATTTTTTTCAAAAATGATGCCCCTCCTTTGTCACCATACCCTCCAAGAAGAAGTATAGGTTCAAGCCGAGGACGATTGCCTTCATGAACATACAAAAATACTTGAAAAGTAATAATCCTATCATACATAAGTCCCCTTTCTCCTATTACATGCACAAAGTAATTGAGGAGATGTTAGATCGTGTGATGCATGTTGAGAGCAATGCGCTCGGGGCACTGCAGGAAACTTTAGAGGATATCTAGATATCCCTCTTCCAAGACTCTATGCTTTGCCATGTTCATGCAAAGCGCATCACCCTAAATACAGTAGACTTAAGCCTATCCATTTGACTCGAGCAAGATAACATGTTTCATAAGAGATCTAAATAGGTTTATAATACTCCTAGCCATATTTATGGCTTCATTTTTGTAAATCCCAATAATTTTCATGTAATAAAATTTTGTAAGAAAAATCATCTCTTCTCAAAAAATTTCCAAAAATTTTAACACTTAAAAAAACTAATTGCACCTAATTTGCCTTGCACAATTTAACTTTCACATTTCTCGCGTGTGACTTGGAAACTTGCAAGTTTTGGCAAAAACCACTTCAAAAGACTATGAAAATCAACCCATCACATTGCTCATTCAAAAGGAAAATACAAAAAATTAAAAACAAATAAAGGGGCTGAAAAAATGTGTATGCATTTAGTATCCAAAAGGAATATTAGTGTCAAATAAGGATCTAAAATTGCCTCAAGAGTATCTACTCCAGGTAGTAAATTTGGATCGATTGGTAATTTAGGAGGTATTTGTGAAGACATCTTCTCCAAGTCCTATTGTGAGACAATAATATTAAAAAGACGCAATACCCCTAAGCTTTTTGCTCTTGACTGTTTAGCGACAAAACATCAAATTTGACCAAACTTGTCAAATGTGTGCCAAGGCTTGTAATAAAATTGCTATCAAAATTACTTTCCAAAACACTATTCACTCAAAATAGTCAATAAATTGTAGTTAAATTTCATTTTTAAGAGGTTTATTCCTTAAATTTTACATAGATGCACTCATTTACAAGACTTTTTATGGATAAAAAACTTATAAATTTAGCTACAAAACTATAAATATACTACATAATGCTCATATTTTTGGCGATCATATGTAAGCTTCTAGCGCTATTTATAGCCAAAACCCTAGATTGTGTTTTCAGCCAAATTGGCGATATATAGCCAAAAATATTTACACTGACAAGCATTGAAATTCCTACAAGGGACTTCACTAAGCAATCTAACTTGGGATATATCATATTCCAATACATGCATGATAGTTCCAACAAAAAAAACCAACATGATAAAGATGCTAGACCTCATGCATTTGGAATTGAATATAATTTTAGGATAACAATTGTGGTTGTTAATGCCTTAAGAGCTAAAATCTATCGTGATCCAATGAATAAGTACCTAATCAAGGTTGAAACCCAACCAAGTCCACCACAACCAAAGTCATGGGTGAATTACCAAGGTGACCATTATGAAGGCTTGGATGGAGAGATCTACATTGTCACATCGGATCCAAAAAATTGCAACAAGGTGGGAAATATGGTCCCTATTAGACATGCAACAATTGAGATACTAGCTTGTAAAGGAGAAAGGCCAAGTATGTCAATAACTTATTTTATAACACTACTCAGATTTGAAAATAAAGTGCATGATAGAAAATTTTTAGGCACTATGAATGTGCACATAGTTCAAATAGATGATCCATCAAAAGTCTTGTACAAGTACAATGATAATGAATATTACACAACTCTTGGGAGGTAAGGTGTAGAATTTCTTCTAGACAATACACTATCCATCTACAAAGAGCCTTTTAAACTCAATGAATTAGTACTATAGCAAAACAAAGAATGAGCACACAAACTTGATTGGCCTGAAAGGAGTCTCATGAACAACGGTTTTTCATTTTTTGGTATTCTCTCACCTACATAGACTATAAGTCCAAAACATAGTGTATTATTTAAATAAACCCATGTTGAGATTCGAGAATAATGTTCCCTCTCCTTGCATTAGAGTGCTAGCACATGATGCACATATCAACCATAGAGTATTGCTACTCTTAGTCAATCTGTGAACCATAGAGTATACTAAATGGGAGAGTTTCCTATTGCACCTACTCAACAATGCCTACCATCTCACTACTTGTAATGGCTCAACAAATGCTCATTCAAAATCTACCCAATGCAAGAATGCATTAGAATTCTTTTCATTGCATCAAGATTTACGATAAGCATAGAAAGCTTATGCTTGTGATTACAATGAGTAGGAGCTTGAGGAGATAACTAGAGCTCTAGAGTGCTTGGTGTTGAGATGTCACGCTCAACATGACCTGACACTCATGATGTGGCCTTGGCAATCATTGAGGCATTTATTCATTGGCGCATTTGGTGACGGACATGCAGATCTATGCCTGCGTTTTTTTTTTCTCTACTGTTGGACTACAAGCATAGTACACCCATTGAGTTATGTCATACTTATCATGCCAACTCACCTCACATCACAACATGTTCACACTATGGATTGCTTGTACATAGCTCTTTAGTGCTTGTGTTGCATTTTTATTCATCTTCCTTATCACTTTGTTTTAGTAGAGAAGAAGAAGAAGTTCAGCCTTCCATACCTTGTGGCTTCTTCATTGTGTGTGTATGTGTGCTTGCAAGGATTCTAGCTCTCTTTCTTTTTGCGGTATCAAAGTCTCGTGTAGGTTAAGAGGCTAAAGAGCAGGCACGGAGTCATTGAAAGTGATACAAGGTCAAGAGCATCACAATCTCCTCTTCTTCACAAGTACAACACTAGGTTTGGGAGCCCCATCAGTGCTATCGACAGTGATCTTCAAATCACGAGCTGTCTTCTTAGGGTCACAACTCATAAGGAGACGTATAGCCCTTTAGGCTGAAATTTTGCAAAGAGATACTGCATTTTGGCCTTCATTGGAGAGATAGAAGGCGTTTGTGTGCAGTACTTATAAGTGGCACTTCAATTTTCTTGTTTCTAAATAGTTGGTTCTGGCAGTGGGGGGTACACAGATTTTTCTATAGTCAGTGTTGGCACATGTATTTAGGTTGTGGCTATATGTATACACATTCAGGTCACATTTTGTGAGGGTTTTCCTTAATCAAATACCACTACATGACACACAACATATTTATTGTGTTTACAAGTTGTAGTAAAAAAATGTTTGGTTGCACGTTTTTGGTTAATACAAGTAAGATGTCTGATGGGTTTATTGTCAGTGAGAAGCTTTGTCAAGAGGTGCTTTCTTACAAAATTTTGGATGAAACATACAAAACTTGCATTTAGGTTTGTCTCTTTGAACATCGAGCAAGAATTCCTCTCTACCTTTGACCAATAATCCAATTTTCTAAAGTTTTTCTTTCAAAACTATAAAGGCATCCTTTAAACCTAAAATGCGTAGGGATCCAAAGCATTCTTTCTTGATCTCCTTTGTGAGCCATACCATAATTTGACTTGGAGAATTCCTATACAAAAAGTTGGTCTCCATGAAACAATAAGGCATCCGTTGCATCTGGATCCATGTCCTTATTGATAATTGGCTGGATCATGCATATTGCCAGAATGCATTATTAGCCATTAGGGTCAAAAATTAAATAAGTTGAGCTTGGACATCCTTTTGTGCTTGCGACCTTGTTATCACTCTCAAAGGTACAATCTCATTTTTTGTCTCAAAAGTTGTAGGTGATGGTATGACCTCTACGTAGTTGGGGCTTGTTTTTTGCTTAGCTACAATGGCCTCTTGTTTGGGGATGGGTTTGCAGGCAATAAAGAGCCAAACAATGGAAAGACAAAATAGAAATTGGACTAAAATGGGATACTTACTATTTTTGGGTAGTTACTATTTTTAGTCAGTACAGACGTTAGATGAGACCCAAAGTGGGCCCATGGTAAAGTATGCCATGACCTTGTCATTTTAAGCCCTAGAGCATGGCAACTTGAGATTGGAGTGCCAACCATGAGGATTAATGGGATAATTACTATTTTTAGCCAAAAGTAGCACATATAGGGTTGGATGGACTTGTGGG
>JAODKW010264015.1:0-10516 GCA_027576515.1 Dryopteris marginalis
CCATGATCTCTTTGCTGGAAGGAAAATATTTGGGCCACCGCATTGTACTTATTTCCCATCTTGGAAAATGCAGCAATGAAATCTTTTTTGAGTTGAGCAAGGGACACTTTTGATTTTGGCCCAAGGGTCTGAAACTAAGTTGCATTATACGATTTGTATAATGCTTTTTGAACGTATTATACGTAAATATACACAAATATTTTGTATAATTTGAATACTTTGAATATGTGTTTCAATTGAAACATTATTTTGATTGAAACATTATTTTGATCGAAATAATGTTTCGATCAAAACATTATTTTGATCAAAATAATGTTTCGATCAAAACATTAGAAAAAATACGTTAATGCTAATTTTGATGACGTGTCCACGTATAATACACTCATTTATTTACCCTTCTTGTATAAAAACGTCAATATACACGTATAATCATATATTTGTATAACGTATAATGCAACTTAGTATGCATGCTAGGCCACATGGTTCAATCAAATCACCCGTGATTAACATTAACCCATCCACCAATGTCTATAGTGATCCGAGAGTGATCCATGAAAAGATTTGGGGAAGAAGGAGAGCTAGAACACTTGCAATCACACACACACACACACACAATGGAGAAGACACAAGATATGGAAGGTTAAACTTCTGCTAAGGATCTTTTAGCTTCTTGTAGGATGTTTGACAATAATCAATCCATTTGAATTCAATGAATAGCTTGTACAAGGGACGTGTTATCTCAACAAAAAATAATATGAACCGGCGATAGTAGCCGACATGGCCCATGAAACATTGAAATCCTTTGTAGTTTGCAAGGGGTGGGAGTTCTAGAATCAACTTAAAATTGCTCTCGCCAGTGGATATGCCATTCCTTGACACAATGTGGCCCAAATTTACTTCGTATTGAACCCAAAATTGAAAATCCTTTTTGGCTCTTTGTGAAGCTTTGCAGCTTCACTATTGTTCTTTCGTCTCTGTGTTTTGCCTTATGGGGGATCCTTGTTGGTTTCAACAGACTGAACCCCTACTGAGCGAGGTTTGTCATGGAATATCTTTTGAAGATCATTGCCCCAATTCTTTCCCAAATTTGGTTGAAGTCACAAGCTCCTCCAACATATTCCAGTCATTGCACTATGGTTGTATATCCAAACATATTCCAGTCATTGCACTATGGTTGCATATCCACTCAATTGCTTACTCCGTTTGGCTTGTTTGCGCTTAGACTTTGGAGCTAGAGCTGCTAGCATGCGAGGTAAAACTTGAGTCATTAGATTCATCCATGTCGTTTGAGTGTGGACAAAACATATAGTGAAACAACTTTAGGTAGAGGAGTACCATTGGTCGTCACACATGTAATACCACACTTGCCCCAAACATCCATCGTGGCTAGCAAATGACACCATTTTTCATCATAGATGGGCCCTTTGTCTAGGACGTAATCCTTGGATTCTAGATCCGTCTCCTTCTTGCATGTCTTGCAATAATTAACGGAAGTGGTGGGATCTGAACCTATGAACACAGTAGTGTTTGATTTTGCCTTAAAAAATTTGTGAGCTAGAGGGTGTGACTTCCCAGATTGTAGGTCAACACGCACATGCTCTTCATTCAAATTCAAGTATACTTGATTGTTTGCCCAATTATATACCATTTGGTGCTCTTGCATGAATGGGCGTCCTAAGATCATTTCAAAAGTACCACGTTTGTCATTAAATTCCATCACCACAAATAGTGATCCAAGAACTTAACTTTCAGATTTCTCAACAATCCTAAGGCCTTCACCAGTCCTCTGTTGTTGGCTAACTTGACACGTAAGTCAACTGCTTCCATGTGAGGTTGGCACATCTTCTCCCAATAGCACTTGGCCACGATGTTCACACCAACTCCTCCATTGAGTAATTTGAGAATGGTATTGACTTTGCATACAACGGGAAGCATTGCGTTGGATTCATTGCCCTAAAAATAGTCATTGAGGGTGCGGAGTTAGAATAAGGACTTAGGTTCATCTATTACCGAATCCGCCTCTTTGGGTGCGAGCTTGGCGGTGGGTTTTTTGAGTGGTTCACGTGGTGGCCAAAGCTCAACAGGGGCCTTGTGTGTAGCGATTCTAAGTTAATAGCCAATTCATTATTCAAGAAGGATCTTAGAATCTTTGCCGATTCCAAATCTCCCTTCACTTTGATTAGCAAGGTAGTGGTGGTAGGCATCGCCAAAAAACTCATCAACTTGACTGCATTTAATTAAGCGGCTACCTCATTGCGTCCTTTTGAAGGTGTTTGAGGTGGAAACGGCAGTTCCCAAGGATCATGGGTAAATTGTTCATTATGCTCAGTAACTTGGGATCCTCTTGCGTTCGCAGGTGGGCATGCATGAGGCGAGCTTGCTCCAACATATCATTGCACCATTTCTCAAATTTGTTCCTCATCTACTTTTTTTGAGATGGCGCTAGGGACTTGCAAGGGATTTCCTAATTGAGGAGGCTTAATGATAGTGGTCGGTGTACCCCATGCATTTTGAATGGGCCTTGGTTTGGGATCCATTGTTGCTTGAGTTTCTTCTACCAATTGGATAGCTTCTTGCACCCTCTAGATCTTTTGTTTAGTTGTTGATGGGTAAGTGCCAGGCTTGTCTACAAAGAGGTGATGTAGTTTCAATGGTACCTTTGATTGAGTAACTTTTTGAGATTTGACAATCGACTCTGCTAGTCGTTGCTTTCATTATGAATGGTTACGGGATCAACAGGTGTCCCTATAGTTTTTTCATTGAATTTTTTTAATTTATTTTTCTTAGTATTGGCTTAGTCATTGCGACAATTTTATGGTCCTTCGCATCTTTTGCCTCCACTACAATATCCATTTTTGCATGTAGCCTAGTGATAGCATTGATGCTAGCTTTCTCTGTGGGTTTGGTGGGTTGGGCTAAGCGACTTATCATGTTGAGCGGGGTGGTCGTTGTGGATATTGTGTATACAAGTGATCAATGCCATAGCATGCACAATAGGGCTTTGGTGCCGGTGGATTGCTTGTTGAAGGCACATTCTTTGGCAGATAGGGACAATCTGCAATTTTATGGGGTTCATTGCAAATATAGCACAATAGGGTTGTCTATCCGGGTACTTGCAATATTCATGAGGCCCCTTGTAGCCATAGCATTAAAGGGGAGGGCGTCCTCCAAAATTGTTCATGGCCTGCCCCCTTCCTATAGCGTTCACTTGGTAGACAGGCTTGGGTCCCTCGTTGTCATAAACATAGTATTACAAATAGAATTCCTAGTACTCTTCTCCTTCCACTTCTTTGTACTCATGCTATACCTCTTCCTCAGCGGTCACTTGATTTACAGGCGTAATTTTTGGTTGCGGAGGCAAGATGGCTGGGGGATATGGTGTGATTGGCCAATATAGCCGATCTTGCATATATGGTCATTGTGTTTGAATAGCTACTATTGCCATTGCTTGCATTGCAACCGGTGCTTGTTGTTGTGTGGGGGGTAAGACCAATGGGAAAGCGGCTCTAAGATCTTGCGGATATGTAAAATGGGGTTGGTAATTCAGTCCTTCATAGCCTTGCCTAATGCCTTGGTATCCATAAGGTCTATACATGGGGCGGAGTGCGGGGCACTCACTCGTGGGGTGATCTCAATGGCAACTCAAACAAAATACTAATTCACGCGCAGGCTCTCTTCGTGGGTGATTTGTATTAGCGTACCCCATTTTATGTAAGTAGGATGCTACAATCTGTTCAATCAATGGGGCAGTACTTTTTGTAGATTTTGTCGTTGAACTATCATTTGGGAGATTGACAGATTCCATCATTTCAAGGTTGTCTTCAAATAGAATGTCTGTTGTTATTGTATCTTCCCAAGTTGTTATCCCTTGCATGATCATACTATTGTACAACTCTTTATGGTTCATGCCATTAATGAATCTATCTAGTAGTTAATCATCGTAAAATCTCTCGTGAGGTTGGCATCTAGAGTTCAAGTGTTTCAGGCGGTAGATAAAATATTGTTCTCTGCCAAATGTAATTGAGATGAAAAACTCCATGCTTGGAAAAGGCGTGGATAAAGGCTGCCTTTACATTTGCCATATTGTATTTCTCTTCTGGCTTGAGCGTGCAATACCATTTGACAGCTTTATCATCTAAGGTGAGGCTGAAGGCATGGCTTAGCAACATTGGATCTCTCGTTCAAAACCTCACATACTTGGTCAAAGATCTCAAGGTGCTACCTCATATCTATGTTGCCAAAGATATTTGATCATGAGTTTAGCTATGTCTATAGCACGTCAAGAATCAATGCGGCTCGTCTTCCTAGCTCAAGGGGCCAATTGCTCTACCATAGCTCATCCTATAGCTGTAGCTATTTTGTTTGGATCAACAAGCGGGAAATATGAGATTCCACCAGTAGCTAGAGGAGGTGCCTATGGTGCAAGGTTCGGTGCTCAAGGTGGAAATCTAGGTGGGGTGCGGTATGGGGGTGGAACGATGGGTGGAATTGGTCCAGGCCTAGGGATGGTCCATGGAAAAGGTACAAAGGACGTTGATGCCAAAGGCCCAAATCCTACGGTTGTGGGTGGCGGAACAGTGAAGGTGTAAATAGGTTCCAAGAGCGGTATGGATATGAAGGGACATGTGGTGGGAGAATAGTAGTGCTTGGCATAACGCTCGCGAGGAGGATCCTTTGAGTGGCCTCAAAAGGCTCATAGCTTTATGGCACTGGCTCCACTAAGGGTTGTGAAAAAGCGGATGTGGAGATTTAATTGTTTGATATCTCTTTCCAAAATGCTTGGTGGATACTGTCATTGATGGGTCTTGCATGATTTTTGCCGGAGTTTCTAGATCCTTGAGAGTTGGTATGTGGGAATCTACAGTGCCTACATAAAAAATAGGTCCTTCACTCTGATAATCAAAGCCTTTTTTTGACCATTCAAGGGTTATGATTTGGCTCATAGTGGTTGCCAGCATTCACTTAAACTTGGAGTATGTGTTGATGTTAGTCACGGTGGCCCGAAACTCAGCCCATGAAATATGGTAGGACTGGTGTGTCAACTTTTTAGTTAGTATTTGCGTAGTGAGGAAATACTCCCAGCTGTCAATCTTAAATATATATGTATCTAGTGGTGGGTTCTCATCAACCTTGTTCTTGCCTTTTTTTGTGCTTGATTTAGCCTTGCCATTGCGCTCAATCAGCCTTTGTTGTCCTTGGAGTGTCGCATCAGCCCCGCGGGCCAATTGAATGGTAACCTGAATATGTTGGACTTCTTCAAAGGTCATGCCGTTTTTTGCGAGGGTTATTTCGTTATGCTCTGCATGGTTTGAGACTGGGATCTTTATGTGAGGGGTCTTGAATTGGTCTCATCAGCCATCATAGAATTCACTTCTTGCTTGTAGGGAGCCTTAGTTATAGCGATGGGGTTGCCTAAGCCAGTAAAGTTTGAGAATCGATCAATCAAACTTGCGCTATTACTTGGACGGGCTTTCCTATGGATTTCAGGCTCCTTGTAGTAACTCATGGCTTCACTAGAGAGTGAGGACTTGCTATGTATCCTTTGCAGATTGGTTTTGAGACCGTGGTACAAGTCTAGAAAAGGTGAAAGACTAGAAATGTTGGTGGATTAAGGATGATTGGATGCACTTTTGCTAGGCGGGGCCAATGCCACTACTCTACCAAACCTTAGGTGCATAAGCTTTTGTTCCTGGTCAGACTCAAAAGGATCCTCGTCCCTAAGTTGCGGTGGCCTTGTACTATTTGATTTCACACAATGAAGTGGGGGTACCTCCTTGCTACCTGCCTGTAATGGGGATAGCTAGTGTAAATGATATAACAGATGTACGAGATCCAACTCTAATGTGTGCGGATTTGGCTCTAATTCACAACAAAGGCAATATTTTCAAGGTGAGTGGTGAATCTAATGGAAGGAAAGGGATACAGCACTTGCATGTGGAGTGGATTGCACTCACGCTTGCACTCCTTGTGTTTCTCACAAAATTCCTTACACAGTTGTGCTTTCTTCAAAACTATATAACTCCCTTGTTATGTCTCAACCTAGTCCTCCAGACAAACATTGACATAGATTGCTTTTGTCCTTTTCTAATGTGATTTGAGGCTCCACACAGCTATGAGAGGTGTGTTTGAGAAGCCTCATGGTACTTGTGCTCGTGTTAATATTGCGCATATCTTGTTATCTATACATTGCAGAGATAACAATGGAATTTATGCATTGTAATCCTTGCCTCAAGCCAAATTCAAGTTCCCTAGCAGGCAAAAGATTATCATGACCCGGATATGGTAGGAACAAGTGCTCATTATGCAATTATTCTAAATTCATTTCCTAGTCTCTTAGGGGAACATGCTCAAGTTTGCAATGCTGGATTCTCACAGAGTCCATTGAATTTTTGTGGATTGATTATCTTAAGTGGAAGGAAGAGAACGGAATCGTCAATGATGGTGTGAATGCTAAGGTATTTACTTGTTTTTCTGTTCCATGCAGCTGAACTTCAACCTATCATCACACTTTTAATGTTGTTTGATTTTTGTATAGCTCCTTGATGCGATGTGATTTTTTTATGAGACAAAATTTGAGCTACTCAATCTACATGGATATTTTTCCTAGCTTGCGTACATTTAATGTCATGCTAGAGAATGTGGAAGTTCTAGTTTACTTGATTGATGCTCCAATCAATCGTTTTGTTGGAGGTGCACACTGCATGGTGCATTTGTTTAGGGTATTGTTACTTTTGTCAGTGAATTTGAGATGTCTCCAAGTGTGTCAATTTCGAAGGCTAATCATTTTGTCTAATTTTGGCTATTTTTGTTTTTTGAAGGTAGATCTCTATATTTTGTGTACTACGAGATGCCAAATTTAAATGTATTTTCTTGGCCCTTGAGCCATATTTGTCTGGTAGAAGACGACGACGACTATATGTCCGGTTTGACTGAGTAAATTGCACAGTGTATGTTAGAAGAGTACGATGACTACTCAAGGGCGCATGACTTCACTGCCTTTAAGACACCTGAGTCTTCCTCAATAAAGTTGTTATGTCGTGTAGAAGCTAGCTCTAGTGGGGGCTTATCCTTTGGTGTATCTTCACCTGTGGCCTCTTCACATGTAAGGAAAGAGGAGGATGATGCCCTTGTTCTCTTCTATGCAGTATGGAAGACGAGATAAAAGCAAGGCAATAACAACTCAGATTGATGTCACACATGAACGCCTGGCCATGTCTACCTCCTAGGTGTACCAATAAGGGCTCTCCACTTTCCATGTCATGGCCACCACTTGAAGCAAAACACAACCAATGGTATGAGGCCCGCCATTAGCTCTACAGCCAGAGGAAATGTAGACTAGAATCCATGTAACAAGCTGAATGGAAAATTTATTTAAAAATCAAAAAAAAATTCCATAGGTAATAGGTTCTCCTTTCCACCTAATTACTTTCACTTCCATATGCACAAGCATATGGTGGATTTTTTTAATCTCCCCATCAAACTCTACATGATCAACCATATACTCAAAGTAATATCCCAATTTTTGAAGATATACCTTCACAAAATGACTATCATCCTCTTATCTTTGTCCTACACTATATATGCAGGTAGGCCATATAGTTTGTAGAGATGTTTGATAAAGATCCAAGCAAGCTTAGATGCTTTCACATCTTCTAGGATGAAATATTCATTGGAATGTCTTACCCCCCCTTTCACAAAGTGTTTTGTCCA
Source organism: Dryopteris marginalis (assembly GCA_027576515.1). Taxonomy (NCBI): domain Eukaryota; kingdom Viridiplantae; phylum Streptophyta; class Polypodiopsida; order Polypodiales; family Dryopteridaceae; genus Dryopteris; species Dryopteris marginalis. The sequence continues at coordinate 7,711 of JAODKW010264015.1, forward strand.
AAAATAAGTCAAAAACCTATAAGCAAGTGTCAGTGTGTATATAATACTATCATCAATGCTTGAATTTCAGAAAAACAAGACACACGTCATGCAATCTCTCTACGTACTACGACCAAGGAAAATTGCAACACTCTCATTTAACCATAACTATTAATGTAGCTATGAAAATGGTAACTTTAAACACAAATTAATAAGGCATTGAATAACATCATGCTTGTAGTTTTCAAATGTTCCAAAACTTTGTTATCAATCATATCATTTCTTTGCATGTATTACAACATCAAAGAGGTTTTTTAGTTGCCATGAAAAACCACATGAACTTTTGTTTACCAAATTGCTCAACTTTTACAAGTCTTAGGCAAAATTTATCTATACTTTGGTAAAGTTTAACCAACCTTACACAACCGAGGGAAGGCTACACTTTTCTCCTCTTTCAAATTTTTTCCTTTATTTCTTCCAAGACATCTTACAATAAAGATGATATCCACATTGTCAATAACTATGCAATAGGTAGAGACTGCGCACTACAAAACAATCAAGAGAGTTTTACAATGTCCAAAGCCCATTAGTAGACTCGTGCCTATGTGCATTCCTAATTTGGAAACCAATTTGGGATTTTATATATGATTATATGGCTATAGCTATGTATCTACGGACAACCATATCTCTACAGACATGTATGAGGGCTATGCCATATCTACAGGCTAGTAGCACTATCCAGCCATACCTCTACAAAATTTATCTATACTTTGGTAAAGTTTAACCAACCTTACACAACCTAGGGAAAGCTACACTTTTCTCCTCTTTCAAATTTTTCTTTTGTTCTTCCAAGACATCTTACAATGAAGATGATATCCACATAGTCAATACCTATGCAGCAAAATAGGTAGTGACTGCACACTACAAAATAATCAAGAGAGTTTTACAATGTCCCAAGCCCATTAGTAGACTCGTTTCTATGTGCATGCCTACTTTGGAAACCACTTTTCGATTTTATATATGATTCTATGGCTAGCTATATCTCTACAAACAACCATATCTTTACAGACATGTATAAGAACTATGCCATATCCAAAGGCTAGTAGCACTATCCAATCATTCCTCTACAAATTTTACTAGGTCAATCCATATTGTAAATCATTTCAAACTTGGGCAATGATTTACTATACATGAATAAATGAGAACTTTTATCTGATTTATGTGTACATATGCTACGATATGTGATGTAGGTATGCCTCCAATATACCCTACTGTAATAGACAGACAAAGCCAATATATGTACCTTGAGATTGATTTAACATGAGCAACATGACATCTTATTTGTTGATTATCTATATGAACTTTATGTACATGACAATTCTCTGTTGCCTCCTCATTGCAGTGGCAATGCACTACCCACCCACAGGTGGCAATATACTACCCTACTATAATCAATGAAAAACAAAGAATAATTTGTATCTTTCATACTTCATATACATATTATGAAACACAAATGTAATTTTGCTTATTGTTTGTAAATGGAAAAGAAATGATGCCTACTTCTAATGTCTATTAGAACACAAATCAGTCCCTCAATTGGTCAAGTAACTCCATACTCTTCTAGGAGTAACTCCGTACTCATGGTGGATATATATTCCATCCATATTCTATAAGATGGTTGAGCCACTTATTGCAAAGCGCTTAACTATATTGACGCAAAACCTTTGGCACTTTGATGCAAAGTGTGAACATTCCAGCTCTAAACCATTGTTGATCTCATTAACAACTATGTCAATCTTTGAACTCTATGGTTCAACATTATTTATAAGTATCACTAGGCAGTGTTAGAAGCCTCAAACTCAATGTTGAGTGTGATTATAAGTAGAAAATTCCACAAGAACTTGCACAACTATTTTGTAGATCCACCTCATGGCCACATGGCATGTCTGAGTATTGTGTGAAATTGCTCCACAACTACTTCACTACACATTGAGCACTCTTGTAGCCAACTTGGCTATGCCAAATTGACAAGGCTTGGGATATATCTAGAATAAAAAGCACCTAAGAGTTGTGAATTCCATAAAAAATTTGAGCTCATTGGAAGTCATCACCCATATTGGTGGGAATGAAGGTTCCACCTTGAGCGCTCCATCTCAGTACATAATCCCAAGAGATTTTTCTAATCACTCATATTGGTTAAAGTGACTTATCATTTTTCTCTCGATAAATTTATCACCTAAGGTCAAGTGGGAATGAAGGGTCCACCTGCTTCGTCTTAGTACATAACCCAAATCACTCTAGCTCAGACAATCTAGAAAAAATCTCACTCTTCTTCTTGTAGAAACCTCGGCTAGTCATTCAAGATCAACACTCCATTCTAACAAGGAAGGCAATGATTGTTGGCAATTGTGCGCACGTACAGTAATATCAGGCCAAAATATAGATGATCATGACAACAAATGGGCGCTTCGTAGCCAAGATCAAGATTTTTGTAATCACTCTAGATTAAAACCAAATCTATTAGGTTTACCTCTAATCTCTTCAGATCAGCTCCAAACCTAGCTAGACATGTTAGGATACTCTACTAAAGCTCTCTGGCTTAGAATACCTAACAAGCACATTAACACTAGTCTTGTAAAAACATAGCGACTTTAGTGGCTTTTGGACACTTTTGTAAAAAGATCATTACTCTATAATCATAATAATTTAGGGAAATTCCTTTCAGGGATACACTCCCAAGACTAAATAATAGTTGAAAAAAATGAATGAGAGGAAGAAATGAGCATATTTCTATAATACTTATGACCAAACATACGAGTCTTTTTGT
>JAODKW010265125.1:0-10514 GCA_027576515.1 Dryopteris marginalis
ACCAGCAAATCCGTTTGCAACTCCTTTGGAGATATTACCTGAGTGGTATTTCTTTCCCGTATTTCAAATACTTCGGACAGTGCCCAATAAACTATTAGGTGTTCTTCCAATGGCATCAGTACCTGCAGGTTTGCTAACCGTTCCTTTTCCCGAAAATGTCAATAAATTTCAGAATCCGTTTCGGCGCCCAGTAGCCACAACAGTCCTCGCAATTGGCACCGCGGTCGCTATTTGGTCAGGTATTGGAGCAACTTTACCCATAGATGGATCTTCAACTTCGGGGCTTTTCTAGTAGTTTTCTACCTCCTATTAACCTGAAAGATAGTCAAATTTAGTCTAGGGAACAATCGCCAGCCCCCGGGCTGGGACGAGACTTCCCTAGACTTAGTCATCTTTTTAACTAGAAATATTCAGTTCTTTGGATAATTGATCCCCATTTGTTTACGCCAAAATAATGAGAAATTAAATTTTAATTTACAAGTTTTGTTTAACTCACATTTCCTCTACGAAACCTTCCGAACTGAAAGTTTAATACACAAGAAAAATTTGACATACAAGAGACAAGATCGTTTGTATCAGAAGTGAAATAATTTGGATTTCGCCGCTTGTTCCTACTGATTAATATGCAACTAATTTTTGGGTAATTCTATGGTGAAATGCTCCCACAAAGCTTTTGACACCTGATCTACAGATTTTTGTCCGAAACTTTTTATTTTTGATGAATCTTCTCGGCTATAATTAAGCAAATCAGCAATTGTGTGTATTTCGGCTTTTTTTAGACAATTAGAGGCTCTAGCTGGTAATTCTAGTTGGTCAATGAAAATATCTGTGGATAGCTTCTTCCCCAGTTCATTCACGTCATAAACTTGTGAAGATGACCCCGCCGAAGCAGAAGAGCTTTCGCTATCTCCCAAATAGGAGACGTCTTCGGGTTTCATGTGCAAAAAGGGACTTGATAAGTCTATTAGTTTTTCAGAGGCTTCGGTTATTGCCTCGTCCGGGGTCGGACTACCATTAGTCCATATTTCAATGAATGATGTTTCCCGCGTCGCTTTACCACTTCCAAATAAATGTACGCTATAATTTACGTTTCGAACAGGCATAGATACAGCATCAACGGGAAATTCTCCATCTTTATATCCATTTGATTTTTCTATGCGGTATCCACAATCTTTTTCAATTTTTGATTCAATATTTACAGATATTGGTTGGGTGATAGTAACTATATATTGCAAATTGTCAATCGCTTTTACAGAGGGCGGCAACGATGTATCACCCGCAATTACTTCTTTGGGACCAGTTACGGATGAAACTGCTTCTTTAACATCATTGGAATCGCTCTTAGGTGCAATTTCCCTTAGATTAACTGAAACATCATGTATTGTCTCTTTGATACCCCTTATTGTAGAATACTCGTGCACAACTCCGTGAAATCTTGCACATGTTATGCCCGTCCCTTGAACTTCTTCTGATGAGGCTTTCCGCATGGCAATTCCCACAGTACTAACTTGGCCCCTCTTGAAGGGAGATACGACAAAACGACCATAATGGAGACGCTTATTTTCTGTCTTAGATTCAACGCATTTCCATTGAATGGCCTGGGTAGAGGTCAGTGTTTCGCACGTGAGCATAAAGAAATCCCCTTTTAGTTTTTATAGAACTACTGGGTGGAGTTAGACACGTCTTTTTCGAGGGGGTCGACAACCATTATATGGCATGGGGGTCACATCACGTACAAAGCTGAGGATTATGCCGCTTCGGCGGATAGCCCGCAAGGCGGTGTCTCTTCCCGGACCGGGTCCACTCATCGCAATTTCTGCTTGCTTCATACCCCGATCCATCGAAGCACGGATAGCATTTTCCGCTGCAGCTTGGGCGGCAAATGGTGTACTTTTGCGTGTACCCTTGAATCCGCAGGCACCAGCAGAACACCGAGGAGCTACCTATCCCCGAACGTCCGTGACAGTAATAATGGTATTATTGAAACTTGCCTGGATATGAATAACCCCCTTCTGCACTCCGCGCTTGACCTTTCGTGAACGAATTTTCTTTGAATTAGCTGACATAGTTGATTGATTATTCATATTCGAAGACTGTTATTAATTGTTAATTGGTTCTACGTCTGAAGATTTTGACTACCCCTGCCTCTGCTTATGCTTCGGATTGCAACGAATTACCATGATTCGTCCACGTCTACGAATCAGTCGACACTTTTCACATATTTTTCGAATGGAGGCACGAATTTTCGTAGCTACAACCTTAAATTAGTTGGATAAATCTACTGATAGATTTGAGATGTGTTCTCCCTTTTTATCAAATTGAGAAAAAAAAATTTGAGCAGGCAGATAATTACTAGATGGTCGCACCAACATCGAAATCTAATGATTGTTATTTGTCTGTTTACTTCGAAGTCGGTAAATGGTACACCCTTTGGTAAGATCATAAGGACTTAATTCGACTCTTACCCTATCTCCTGGTAATATTCTTATATAATTCCGTCAGATCTTTCCCGATATATGAGTCAAGACTTGACATCCATTATCTAAACACGCTCAAGACATGGCATTGGGAAGCGATTCCGTAGCTGTACCCTCTATGTCAATAGGATTCTGCTTCTTCATCATTCGAACTAACCCCCTCCCCCCGTAATTCATAGATTTATTTAAGAAATTGCTAACTCAGTTGATATCGCTAGTAGCTTATCTGAGACGTAATCATTTTAGAAACAACTGATTTTTAGTTGAAAATACGTTTCCGAATTACCAAATGTGGCGTAAAATTTCCCCCCCGATTTTTTTTTGTCGAGCCTCCCGATCTGTAATAAGTCCACGAGATGTCGATGAAATTGCAATTCCCATACCGCCCAATATTTTAGGAATTTGCCGACGATCGGAATAAACTCTCAATCCAGGCTTGCTAATGCGTCTGATAACTGCAATGTAGGGGTCTTTCTTCTTACCGAGATATCTCAACCTCACATCCGAAAATTCTTTCCCATTATCCTTGTGCTTCACAGCATTTTCTATGAAGCCTTCTTCTGCCAAAATTTGCACAATGCGTTCGGCCATTTTAGTCGCAAGTATCCTGATCATAGCTTTTCTTCTTGTGTTTCCGTTTCTTATAGCGGTAAGTGCAGTGGAGATGGCGTCGTTATTCGTGAAATATCAATCAGTAGTTTTTGTAGTTATCAATACCAGAATGATTCCTAACCTCTCTTTTCCTTCCGTTTCCTCTAATTTAATTTTGTGTATTTGGGATATTTAGTTTAGATACATCTGACAAATTTTTAAACCAAGTTTTTTCATTAGAAAATTTTGGCTTGAAAATTTGTCAAACTGATTATACTAAATTATTTCAATCACTTATTTTTATAACACCTCGGGGGCTGAAGAGACTACTCTGGTAAAATTATAATCTCTCAATTCCCTAGCGACTGGACCGAAGATCCTAGTCCCCCTGGGATTTCCTTCCTGGTTGACGACGACGGCCGCGTTGTCGTCGAATCCAACAATCATTCCGTTACATCGTTTTATCCCTTTACGAGTACACGCTGCCACCGCCCTAACCACTTCTGATCTTTTCAGAGACATATTGGGTACTGCTTCCTTGACTACAGCTATTGTGACGTCACCTGTACCTGCATATCTGCGGTTGCCAGTTCCCAACACTCGAATACACATTGATTTGCGGGCTCCGCTGTTGTCTGCTACATCTGAATAACTTTGAGTTTGAATCGTTTGGTAATCGAGAAAAATAATAGGTTTACTTGTAGTATATCCGGGTGAAAAGAGATATATCCCACCAAAAAATTTTGGGGAATAAGTGAATTACAATTATTGCAATTAATCTAACCCAATCGGTGAAGTGTATTCGGTGAAGTGTATTCGCTTTAATAACAATCGGGGTGACGCTTAAGACATGACATTGCCGCCGCTGCCACCACTATTGCTCCTCCCTAGACCATTTGTTTTTCTACTTCTTCGTCTTCAACAAGTATCATGATTCCGCAGTAGTTACCACTCGAGTAGGCACGGGCATTTTGTGGGCAGCCATCGCCATAGCAGTTTTGGCTACATCCTCCGATACCCCACTTAATTCATAAATTATTCGGCCTGGTTTAACTGCGGATACCCAGTATTCCGGAGATCCCTTGCCCGACCCCATACGCGTCTCTGCGGGTCTCATGGTGATGGGTTTGTCGGGAAAGATGCGTATCCACAGCTTCCCGCCTCGACGGGCATGGCGCGTTATTGCCCTCCTCCCTGCTTCTATTTGCCTAGCCGTAATCCAAGCAGGTTCGAGAGCCTGGAGAGCGAATTTTCCGAAGGAGATGGTGTTGCCACGACTAGAGATTCCCCCCAATCTTCCCCTATGTTGCTTACGATATTTAGTTCGTCTGGGGTTACAGTCGATATCGATAGAATTTATCAATCTCTGATACAAAACCGGACGTGGAAGTCTCCTCCCAGCCAGCTCCTCATAAATTTGCTACCAATTTGTATATTTTGCAAACTTACTAACTATTTTTCTGTCATTTTCTCTTTCTTTTCTTCCGATTTTCATTTCATTTATAAGTAGCAGTTCAAATGTTACTTGGTACTAAATCCACGGGCGGAAATAAGCTCGATCTTACAATTTATTTTCTGCTTTCGAGGTATGGGCTTCTTTCGCCATCCCATCTACCGAATCTCGATATTAATTAACTGAATGATGAAAATGAGATTCAGAAGTCTTCTCGTTGTTTCAGTCCCTTGTAACAAACGTTTTGGTTCCCCCCCCGGCGACGGAGCTTTCCATCCCATCTCAATTTCGTTGAGTCAACGTTCCTAGCATTAATTGACTCAAAGCTCTACTTCAGATATTGACAATTTGAAAATTGTGCTACGTCACGCAGCTTTTCGGGAGTTGAGCGGTTAACCATACGATTTCGACAAATAGAAATTTAATTATCTTGATTTTTATTTGTCGAAGTAATCGTAAATTGGTATTGGTTTCAGCTTCTCCATAAAAAAACTTTTCATGGATAGAAATTTCATTTGCGATGAGATAACCTGACCCTATCTTCGGCATTCACTTATTTAGTACTAGTACTCGAAAATAGGCGGTCCATTACCCCATCAATTAGTTTCTTTTTACGGATAAAGAGATGTCGCTTGAACGAGTCGCACACTAAGCATAGCAAAGATCTTTTGGAGTTTGAAGTGAAAGAGATTGAAACTAGAGTGGGATTAAGCTGAACCAGGTTGCGTCAAAATTTATCAAGTAGTTTTTATTTCATTGGGTGGGGATCACCCAGTACCCCGAAATATCCAGGTCTTTATGCCTAAAACCCCATAAATCGTCTGAGCCGGGTGGTAGGAATAACCTACACGGGCTTTGATAGTTTGGAGGGGGACTCTACCTTCCCTAGCCCACTCAACCCGAGCCATCTCACTACCGTTGAGTCGTCCGGCTATTTGTATCTTAATACCTCTATCGCTAGTTCTTCCAACCAGTTCGATAGCTTTTTTCATAGTTCGTCGGAAGGGAACTCTATTTTTCAATTGTGAGGCAACATGTTCCGCCAATATTTTTGGCTCCCCATAGGGTTGAGTGACACTACTTAGTATTACTCGGAGCTTCCGACTTTCGATCCCTAAGATGTTTTCGATATCGCCCTTCATTTGACTAATCCCCAAACTTTGTTCCTCAATGGGTAAATCAGGAAATCCCGTATGTATATCAACCCGAATGAGATCTGTTTTCCGTTGGATTTCGATATGTCCAACTCCGCCATAGTTTGTGGCGTCCTTCATATGTTTCGCAATATACCTCTCGACAGAGGTGCGTATTTGTCTATCCCCTTCAAGAAACTTTGGATAATCTCTTGTCTGTGCGAACCGATAAGAATAATGCTTCTAATTTACACCGAGTCGAAAACCGAGTGGATGAATCTTTCGTCCCGTATCTATTTCTCCTCAACTCAATATTAAATTATTTCTTACTTAGTAATTTTTTTGTGGTTTTATTTAACTTTTCGACACGTCCCAATTAGTAGGCATTTTGTATGGAGTCATCTCCCCACCTCTCCGACAAAATTGGAGTTTGGCTTAATGATTACTTTACATATGGGTTTCTTTATCGGGTAACCTCGGCCTTGGGCTCGGGGGCGGAACCTTTTCAAGTATGTGGAATTCTCGACTCAGGCCTCACTGACGAACAAATCGGATTTATTCAATCCGAAATTGGTATTGGCGTTTGCCGCTGCAGAAAGAATCAGTTGCGATATTAGATAACACGTTTTATAAGGCATGAATTCGGGTAATACAGGTGCTTTTCCGTACGAACAACCCCGGATTCGATCAACAATCCGTCGCATTTTGATAGCTGACACACGGATATTCCTTCCCAGAGCTCGCGCTCCGATTTCTGATTTCTCTTCGTTTTTCATGAAGTATAATTTCCTAATCATCGACGAGATCCTTTATCATTTTTTGCATGTCCCCTAAAATTCCGAGTGGGTGCAAATTCACCCAATTTGTGACCCACCATGCGATCAGTTACATAGATAGGTAGGTGCTCCCGCCCATTATGAACGGCAGTAGTGTGACCGATCGTGATGGGTACGACTGCAGACGCGCGAGACCAAGTTAGAACCAATTTTCTCTCCCTTCGTATATTAAGGTTTTCAATTTCTCGTATTAAATGATTAGCTACAAAAGGACCTTTTTTTGACGAACGTGCCGTAGCCGATTAACCCCCTGCTTAATATTTCCATTTATCAAAAACCTTTACGTCGACGAAGTATGAGGGGGTTGCTGTATTTTCCACTTCTCCGACTTCTTTTTCCAAGCGCGACATGCCCCCAAGGGGTTGACGGCTTTTTCCTACCAATTGACGTCCTGCCTTCCCCCCCTCCGTGGGGATGATCCACAGGATTCGTAGCTGAACCTCTCACTTTAGGCCGTCTCCCTAACCAGCGCTTGGATCCAGCTTTTCCCAAGCCTTCGTTGTTGATATCGACGTTTCCGACCCGTCCCATACTTGCTAGGCAATTTTGAGATATTAAGCGAATTTCGTTGGAAGGTAGTCTTAGTGTAGCGAGTTGACCTTCTTTTGCAACTACTTTTGCTGCTGTGCCAGCAGCTCTGACCGATTACCCGCCTTTCCCAGATTTTAATTCTATATTATGTATAGTGGTACCTGAAGGTATTCTGGCCGAGGTAGACCCCCCCCTCCTCTTACTCCTCCCCAAAGGGGAGAAAACGACTGGGGAAGACCCCTTCCCAAACTGTACAAGCCTCTTTCGAAGCATACAGCTTTCCGGATATCAACGGCACCGCCGTTGGGTTTCGGTAGCACCAAATTGATGCCTACTGAAAAGCCAACTAATTTTTGGGCCATCTATATATATTGTATCCTTGGCATTTTTGCCTGCATCTGGCTTTCTTCTGAAAATCCAGTATTTTCTGAGAACTTAGCGGCAGAATTGGTGACTTCGATGATTCGCGTTAGCATTAGTCAATGCCTGGGATAACTTAGGAAACCTCTTCTTTCTCTTCGGTATCGACGTAATTTCAGTTCTACGTATTTACTTCACTCTTTTCGTCATTCCGTAGCTTCGATTTTGCCCCCGACTGCCAAATCGAATGTCTTGAATTCGTACTTTCCGCGCCTTCGGTATACGCATAGGGCGCCCCTTGCTTGTCGCTACAACTTCGAGATTGTTTATCTGTTTTCCATATTATCTTACCTTCGCAAGTTGATGTATGTTTAGTTGCTTCAGGCTTCAGTTTAGCACGCGCTGTTGTCCCTATTTGGTTATCCCAACCAGGTTTACTCCATATCATTTAATAAGTTCGAAGTAGTGCCAGGTTTACGGGCCCAGCTTAAAACCCGATCGATTAATTTTGGAATACGCGAATCAAGTATTCAACCCGCACTCAGGGGTAGGGCATTTCCGATTGAAACGGATGCGTCAGGACCAGATGTCACGATATCTCCGACCCCTATTCCTCGTGGATGCAAAATGTATCTCTTATCACCATCTGTATATTTGATCAAGCAAATGAAGGCGTTGCGGTTGGGGTCGTATTCGATACTGGCTACTCTTCCGGGAACATTCAGTTTGTCTCGCCGAAAATCAATTTCACGATATAAACGCTTGTGTCCGCCCCCCCTATGTCTACTGGTGATGATTCCAGCATTGTTGCGACCACTTCTAGATATTCTGCGGCAAGTTAACTGCTTGTGAGGCTTGGATTCCGTTGTTTCCCCGAATTGCAGAATGGCCCGGTTCCGGGTGCCTGGAGTATACGCCCCATATAGTCATATGGCCATACTTATTCTTCCTCCTTATTTTTATGCATAATCTTTCATTTGATAGGGAAACAAACTTCCCCTAAGTATTAGTTTAGAAATAATGGAATAAGGTAATTAGCTCGAAGTCTAGCAATCATTTTTTTTATACTTTTAGAATTCAAACTCGATTTCTTCTTCTTCCTACGTCTCACTCGACTACTATTGATACCCCCTACTTTAACATCGAAAAATTGTTCAATCCAATTTTTCATCTCGGTTTTAGTTAACTTCGAGTCTACATGAGAAGTATATTGATTTTGCTGCAACGAACGAATAGACTTCTCGGTAATTAATTGGTTCTTCAATTTCTCCGTAATATCCTTCTCGCTTTGTCCATTTTACTTCAATTCTTTCTGCTTCTTTTTCTAACTCCTGTATAGTCTATTAATTTGACTTCACCCACCGCCAGCTTCGGATCTATTTGTTTCGCAAATAGACTTCCGAGTTATCTGCTTCTTCGACCATCTCTCCTCTCCACTTGCATCCAACAGGAGTTGAACCCGTGAATTCGCCAATTATGAGTTGGGTGCTTTAACCGCTCAGCCATGGATGCCGATTGTAAATCATTATAACGCGGTTGGTGAAGCAATGGCAAGGAACGAAAAAAGTCGCAATTTGTCTCTCCCGCCCAGCGTGTGTGCCTACCAACTCAACAAGTAGTTTTAGTTGTTGAAAGGATTCCGGTGAAAAATGAAGAAGGACAAACAAGCAAGAAAGAATTCGAGACGAAACTGCTGGTGGGTAATCTAACCAAATGATGAGGGATTCCCCGAGAAGTTAACAATTAGTCCTCATATTGAATGATTATGAATTATTCAAGGAAGGATGGGTTTGAGACATACACGAGGAAGGTTCTGGGAGCAATATCAGTTGTGAATCTCTTACGAACCAAGAGCCGTGTGAAGTAAGAATTTCATGCACGGTTCTGAATGAGCGGAAAGATCGGAAATCTTCTTTTCGACTCTGACTCTCCTATACCAGTCGTTGCTTTTTTCTCCGTTACCTCTAAAGTAGCAGCTCTAGCTTTATTTACGCGACTCTTCGGTATCATTTTTCCACATCTATCTAATGAGTGGCATATCGTGGTAGGATTATTAGCTACCTCTAGCATGATATTAGGAAATCTAATTGCCGTTACTCAAATAAGCATGAAACGTATGCTAGCTTATCCCTCTATAAGCCAAATTGGATATATTATGATTGGAGTACTTGCTGCAGACCCGGAGAACGGTTACGCAAGTATGATAACTCATACGTTTATTTATATACTCATGAATCTGGGAACTTTTGCTCGTATCACCTCATTCGGTTTACGAACCGGAACTGATAATATTAGGGATTACGCGGGATTATACATGAAGGATCCTGTTCTAACATTCTCTCCGGTTTTACGTTCACCATCCCTAGGGGGTATCCCTCCACCATCCGGTTTCTTCGGTAAACTCCATCTCTTTTGGCATGGATGGAAAGCTGGTTCGTACCCATCAGTTCTGGTAGCGCTCGTCACAAGTGTCATTTCTATCTACTATTATCTCAAAATAATTAAATTAATGTTCACTGGGAAGAATGGGAGGGGCGATGCATCCACAACTTATATACGAAATTCATTAGTTTCTCCATCAATTTCAAAAAGTTCTATTGAAATAGCTATGATCATTCGTGCACTAGCATCAATCCTATCGGGTATATTAATAGATCCCATTATCGGGATCACACGGAATACTTTATTCTAGACTCACTTCTTGTGACGCGAACTTTTTTTTTTTTCGAATGATTCTTATTAGAAGCCGGTTCTGCTGTCCCAACTAGTCTGTCTCCGCAACTTACGAAATAGTTATATCTCCCTCGGTAATTGATCCTGACATTCTCCTATCTAGCTTGGATTTGTCTTTTCGCACCCGGAATCACTTGCTAGGAAAATGATCACCCGTCTACCCCGGAGGAGATATAAGTATTTTCGCGCGATGCACAGCTGGGGTTGGGCAGTGACAACCCATGCTGCTACATCCAAGTATTTAGGCAGAAAGAGAATGCCTATCTTTTTTGTATCTTCATATGTTATTATCTTATTGATACTGAAAAGAAGATTTGCTTGCGAGGCAGGCGTGGGCTTGTCAGGTCGTGAAAAAGAAACTCTCTGTAGGAAGAGGGAATCAACCACCCCTTTAGGGATG
>JAODKW010266236.1:0-16090 GCA_027576515.1 Dryopteris marginalis
CCCCCCCCCCCCCCCCCCCCCCCCCCCCCCCCCCCCCCCCCCCCCCCCCCCCCCCCCCCCCCCCCCCCCCCCCGCGAGGGTGAGGGAGATATGGGGAGATATGGGGAGGAGCTTACCTGCACACCATTGTCTTCCTTGCACCACGCATGGCAAAATGCACGCAATGCAGGTTTTAACCTCTTTTTTTTATTTCTTGCCATTGGTATAAGCGTGTCTATAGGCGTCAGTATAAGCGTTGCTATAGCCGTCGATATAAACGTCGGTAAAATCATCGATACCTACATTGGTATATGTAATATTGACGATTATACTGACACTTATTAAGATATTTATAATGATGACAACTATAGCGATGCTTATATCAACAGTGAAAAATGTCGCGGAATTAACGTCGGTATGGGAGCCATGTGTTGTTGTGTTTGTTGCAACACTACACGTGCTAGAAATTTCTCAATAGATTTCACACATACCTTAGCGGACTACAACCTATACTATCATCAAGAGGGGGAACACATCTGTGTTCTCATCCTATACATGGATGATTTGATTCTTATTGGTAGTAATGTCTAGTTGATTGAGAAAATAAAGTTTGCTCTATGCCAGCATTCTGAGATGACAGCGTGTTGCTTTTTTTCCTTGGTTTGGAGATTCAATAGTCGCCAATAGGAATGTTTGTTTATCAGGCGCGATACATCAAAGAGTTGCTTGAGAAGTTTTAGATGAGTAAGGCCCAACCTATCTCATTTCCAATGGACGCCAACATGAAGCTGCCCACAATCAACTTCTTTGGACTTGCAGATGTTGTGCTGTATTGACAACTTGTTGGTTCTTTGATTTGGGTTCCCAACACTTGGCTAGATCGTAGTTAAACAGTTGGCGTTCTTAGTTTATTTATGTAGTCGCCTTGGAAAACACACTTGAGGCACACTCTCAAGATCTTGCAGTATCTTTGACATACCCCTGATCTTGGTTTGTGGTATGAAGCAGGAGGATCAGACTCCTTCATCACATTAAATGGTTGGTGTGACTCCAATTGGGGAGGTGATCCAAATCACAAGCATTCTACCACATGTTATGCATTCTCACTTGGATTAGGTATTGTCTTGTGGATTAGTAAGAAGAAGCCAACCACCCATTGCTCTTTCCTCTACAAAAGTAGAGTATTGTGTTGCATGTTTAACAACTTGCAAAGTCATTTGGATGCGGCATATTTTGGAGGAGCTCAGCTATCTCTTTCTCTCTCTCTCTCTCTCGACAACCACATTTATCTAGCAAGTGCTTGGAATCCTAGTTTCCACACCAAGACCAAGCACATCAAGGTCTAATATCATTTTGTTTGAGAGAAGGTGTTGGACATTACGTTGGAGCTTCAGTATTGTCCTACGGCATCAAATTCAACAAATATTTTGACGAAGCCTCTATTGCCAATGCTTCTATGTACTCACTCCAACTCACTCAAATTGTTTCCCAATCTTAGAGTTGAGAGGGAGTGTTAGCAATTTGTAGCTTTGGCTATGTTGACGTAGCTCTGACTACAAGTTTTATGTAACTTTGAGACGGAGTTACGAGTCTTTGTGTATGGAGATACGCATTTTATCTTTGGTATCTCTTGCAGGGTTTGGGAGTGAGTGAGGAGTATTTTGCAGTTGTGTTTAGCCTATTCAAAAATTATGTTAGCTAGTGTCCCAATTAGGAGGGCAATTTCATCTGTAAGTCATTTAGTATCCATTCATCAAGCGTGGAATGCTTGAGTTGTACCTCAATTGAAATGAGAGTCTCAATTCAATTAAGTTGGGGAAATGTTGAGTTGGTGGGAAAATACTCACACAAAGTACAAAACAAGAGTTTACGTGAGCATTTGCACTATTTCAAAGCTTGGAAGAGTCCATAAGCGAATTCTAGAGAAGAAGTGTTGCACAGGGTGGCCTTCACACGCCAAATTCCATCTCCACGTGTCTCTATCTTTGTAGAAAAATTCAGCGCTAATTTTCTTCCTCTCTCTCTCTCTCTACTTTCTCTCTCCATCTGCAGCCTACACAATCTTATGTGTGTGCTCTACTTACCAAAAGTCCTCTACAGTAGAAATATCTTTGTATTTTTATTATTTTGTTGTGCGAGGAGATTCTACACACACACGCATGCTCACAACATCACCCGATTGGCCATAAGCTGCCCAAAATCCCACCTTCTTTCTTAGCATTTTGTTCTTCACTCTTGTGTGTTGTGTGTTGAATGTTTTCTATCACGGAGGACTTGTTGTTGCTAGAGGTGAGCTTTTTTGTCCGTTGTGTGTTCCATACCATTCTTGTGTTGCCAATTTTGTCAATCATCCTGCAACTTCCGCTGCCACTTTGGACACTTAAAGACATGAGAAATGGAGAGGGTTGACAAATGATGTGTCATGGTACATAAAGACCTGAGAGATGACAAGGGTTGCCATATGATGTGCTTTAATAATCCTTTTGACTGGTATAAAATGTGCTTTAATAGTCCTTTTGACTGGTATAAAATGTGCTTATTTGCTGAATTGGTCTAGTGTTGTCCATGTATCTATATTCCCATGAATAGACCTTGGTAATCCAAAGATGAAATCCATGGATATGATTTTCTATGGGGGATCAAAAGTATCATACTTTGTCTTTTGACAGCCTCTAGCATGAGCATATCAAAGATCTCCATATGTGTCATCTTTGAATGTGCCTCTAGGGAGCAAGCCCGCTCTACCTCTGTCTTCACAAAGTCAGATGACACCTGTTGTGTCTCACTGAAGCAATCCAGCTCCAGCTCTGCCTCTGCAGAGTCCACTGACACGTCCTGCTTAGCTGGCTAGATTCAAGAGATAATAAAGATCAATTTCAAGAAATTTGACATGTTTATCTTTGATGTAATGGTATAAGGTGGTTATATGTGGCCCAAATACAATTGTGTGCAAAGACAATGGTGGTCTCATCCAAGTCAGCTCCAAGAGATTGTGGCGAGATCAACAAGATAACTTTGTCTTGTCAGAGCGTTGTGAGCAAGTGGTTATTATTCAAGATCCTACCTACATTGAAGATGATAAGGATGATGAGGAAAAAGATTTGACAAAGTCTTGTTGGATGTTTGTTGTCCAAATAGCTCTACAAAGTAGGGTGATATATGAAGGTATGGATGTCATTTGTGAATCTACTTTGGAGGTGTAATCACCACGAGTAGAAGATGCAGACAGAGATATTGAGGTTGAGGAGACTATGCCATTGTCTAATGTCACAAATGTAGAAGTGGCACCATTTGTTGGTGAAGTAGATGAAAAGGATGACAAAGACATAGACCAAGTACACAACAACAAAGCCATGGGATTAGAGTTAAATATAGGTTTTTTAGAGCAACAAATCCACAAGCGAATGAGAGATTAGAAAGAGACTTTTAAGGAGTTAAATATTTAATTAACCAAATAAGTTTATGTTTATAGGTATGTTTTAATGTAATGTAATCTCAATTTTAACTCAAATTGTTTTTGTGTCTTCTATTTGTTTTTGGTTTGTGTGCTATGTGTCTGTATAATAGTCTTCTTACTTAGAGATGGCAAAGAAGAGTGATGCCCAGTACTCTTTGGACTTCAATTTTCTTGTCACATTTGCAGGCGTGAGTCCATATCAATTCATGCAATTCTTGGGTAGTTTCACTCCCAAGCAGCACTAGATGGCACAGACCTACTAGTAATTAATGGGTCCTTTTTAGGCAGCACGCACGCATGAAACCACCACCCCAATAGGAAATGCCTCTCTTACCCCTATGGGTGGCACCCGTGAATGATGCAATCAAAAAAGCAATGAAAAGGAAAATTCAACAATTGTGCCACATGCAATTTGTGCACTTGATCATGACAAATGACCAAATCTACCTTAAGACCAAAAGGATGCTATTGTGTGCATGATTCAAAGAAAGTTTTAGCCAGCTCTAGGCAAGTTGTAGGTCACACCATCTTGAACTAAAATGCAAGGATTCAATGTCATGAAGCACTGCAGCTCTAAAAGAAGGCATTAGGAAGCTTGCATGGTAGACAAAAAGGAGTGGGATATGGTGCAAAGAGAAGCTCAAGAGACTATTGAGTGATATTAGCAGTAGCAAGACACTGCTAGCACACAATGTTAGACGTAGGGACCTCTCACCTTGGTGGTTATAATACAACATGCTTTGATACAAGTTTATAAGTACCAAAACAATGTCATTTAAAGTAATTCCAAATAAATGTTAGTTTGAATTTTAGTTTTGTACATTCTTAAGAGCTTTTGGTAGGCCGACCACCCACATGACAAGAGGAGAAATACGGCTATAATGGTATAGCTACTAGAGCAAGTAAAGGAGGAGGCAGAGATAATAAATTGGGAGATTTTATTGTGACAAGGTAAAATTCCAAACGACTACTACTCTGATCCCATCTTCAACAAATCAAACTTATGACAAAAATGTAAGTGATGTAAACCAATGTATATTTTGATTGTAGGTCATAACCTTGAGTTTGTAGATATATCTTCAAGATTAGTTCGATATACGCATCCATATAGGCATCCATATGTGCATCAC
This sequence comes from Dryopteris marginalis, assembly GCA_027576515.1. Lineage (NCBI taxonomy): Eukaryota > Viridiplantae > Streptophyta > Polypodiopsida > Polypodiales > Dryopteridaceae > Dryopteris > Dryopteris marginalis. The sequence continues at coordinate 4,567 of JAODKW010266236.1, forward strand.
TATCTTCATCCATATGTGTGTTTCTATTTGCATCCATATGTGCATTGGTATTTGCATCCATATGCACATCAATACTTGCATCTATATGCATGTTTGTAATTGTGTCCATACACACGTTGATATTTGTGTCCATATATACGTTGATAATTGTGTCCATATGTGTGTTTGTATTATATACCCATATACCAACGCATATTCCAATAAGACAATTGCAACATGTATATCAATGCTTATGGAAATGCCCAATATTTTTTTTTCACATTGTATTTGTGTTTGTATTTTCATTGCTATCCGCCGTGCAACATCTTGTAGTGAAGAAAAGAATTAGGCTTGCAAATAATCATCACATGTTTGAATAACACTTCCAATGCATACTTTTTTTACACAATAACCTTATGCTCTCTATCATACAAATAACATAAAAACCAAGAAAGCTCCATTCTACCAAGCTAAGATCATACATTGTTTAGTTTAAAAGGGAGTTGTTATTCTCTTTACAAGTAATTTTTGGTGAACCATCATAGAATTTCTCAGCTTTTCACTCACTCATTTAAATTTAGCTTTATCCAAAACCTATATCTATTGAGCCTTGTGGTAAGCAAGTTGTACAATTTCTTTTCTTGCATTTTGTTTATGTTTGTGTCTTGTTGTTTAGATTCTTTGTCTGTCTCTCCGATATCAACGTGCATATCGGTGCAATGCCATAGCCTTCCTCATCAAAGAATTTGGTTTGAATGACCTTGTTAGTGCACACATCTAGCATAGCTAGTATGTGGGTCCATTCTAATGGCTAAAACTCATCCTCTAGGAATGGTTCTAGGATGTAATCTCCATCATTGAAAACCCTATTAAGGAAATACTCATTTCTTTCTATGCTATCTTGCTCAAGCCTTGCACATCCAAAGATGAGCTTTAGCTTGTTCCTAAGCTGGCATATTTGAACTTTTAGTGGTCATTGTGTTGTTTTTGTCAACAAGTGTCTTTGCAACATTTTTAAAAGGATGGATTCAAGGAAAAAAATTAGGGGCTAATATTTGCCAATTGGCTATTTTTTGAGTTATTCTCAAAAATTATTTATTTATTTTTAGTTTTTCTCAAAAACATTCGCCCAAAATTTTACCATTTTGAAGATTTTTAGAGAATATTCGCCTAATTTTGGATATTTTAGGGCATTTTTTTAGAAATTCGCCCAAAATTCTATACTTCTGAGCTTACGTAGAATAAATATTTGCCAACCCATCTACACTTACAAATTCTTGAAGGGTTCTTAACCCTGGATGGATTATTGTGTTGATTTGTGTTATGGCTCCATTATGTCTCAAGTAAATGTGTTTACAACCCTAGTTTTAAGTCACCTTAAATTGTCTCATGAATAGTCAACCTAAGATTACATCATAAGTGGGATTTTCCCAAAATCAATTTCTACAAAGGTATGAATAAACTCTATTCCACATGGGGAAATTTTGACTCTCTCAAGTAAACAAAAAAGTGTCTCTCAAAGCATTTTTTAACCAATTGTAGTTTCATATTTGTGCGTCTTATGGCTGGTTTTCCTCATGCTTTCTAGACATTGTTTATCACAATGGCAACACTTGCTCCACCATCAAGTATAGCCAACATTTTCATGTTGTTATATTCAATTAAAATTGTGATGTTTCCATCTTCCCCTTCATAGTAGTCTCCAAATTTGTTTATTGGAAGTGGTTGTACCAAGTTTATTTGATTTTGTTCTTATACTTGGTCTTTTGTTACTCCACTAATCCCAATTTTTTTCAAGGTTTCATCAAAGCCTTGCAATAGATGAGGCTTGAATTTCAATAATTCCCCCAATGTTAATGTGCATTTGATTGGAATGTACATTAGTGATGCAATGTTTTTAACAAGTCCTTGCATGGAAGTAGTTTCTTGATTTTTGGTTTAGCCTCATGCTCTCTTATAAATGATGGTAGACTTGCTAGGGGTTTAGCTTTTCTATCTTTAGAAGGTTCAAGCCCTTGATCTCCATACATTGAAGTCTAGTGGTGCCGGATCTAGGTCTAGGTTGATTTCATCAATTGGAGCTTACACAAATGTGTGATTCCCTTCTCTTGCATTTCTTGCATTATCCCATAGGTAGTTAGGCCATTCTTCACATCAAATTTAGGAATTATGCCAAACTCCATATCTTTTGAATCCTCAATGATCAGATCTTGCTATTCAATTTTGATAGTTTTATTTTTTCAATTTCATTTTGCGTTTGTTGCTCAAGTCTCTCTTCTTATTTTGTTGTGATTTTCATGGGTTCCCTTGTTGGTTTTCTTAGAGCAAGGGTTGGTTTCATTTGCTCCATTATGCTTTTGTGTGATCTCAACCAATCTTTAAGTCCTTGTTTTCAAGGATTGGATCTAAATAATCCTTCCTTTATTTCTCGAATGTCTACCCTATTTTCAGCCATGACTCATATGCTTCAAGTATTAAATCCAAAGGCTCAAAAATGTTATATGAACCACAAGCATTGAGTTTCCTTCATTTGAATATGTGCTCTAAGACTTGTTCTCTTTATTTATCTCTGGGTTGCTTTGCCCCTCTTTAGCATTCTCAAGTTTCCTTACCTTGACCAAAATTTTAGCTTTTCTCTCCCTCCAAGATTTATCTTTAAATTTTTTATGCTTGGTCTCCTCCTTATGTCTCACTATGTCATCTAGTTTAGCTTATGCTCTGGTAATCACTTGAATTGTAATGCTTGGATCTTCCTCTTCACTAGATGTTATCACAATTATAGCTTGAAGAGGTGTCTTACCCTTATCTACAGAATATAAGCATGCATTCCTTGGGTTTATAAGACAATTGTCTAAGGTGAGTGATCATGTACCCATCACAAGGACTTTAACGTAGTGGTGTCAATTGTATCTTTGCAAATGGGAAATCTTTGGCCCAATGATCATCAACACCATAGATGTAACAAATAGACTTGCTAGGTGATGGTCCCATTTGGTTCCTCACAATGTTATTGGCTAGATACATTATGTTTCCTATATCCAAATATGGTGTAGCTTCATGGACTCCTAAAGATGATGTAGTATCTTAAACATAATAAGGCTCTATTTGAGGCTCTTTATAGTATGATATCCGAGGGTTTGGAGCTTTTTTAGGTTGTACATGTCTCACAAACACTTAGTTTATACTTTAAATAGAGTTTGTGGTTTACCATTTTGTACCATGTTTCTAGCAAGTCTAGGCCCTGTTTGCCTATGTTGAAGGTTGGGATCAGTGTATTGGATCTCTACAAGGTCATTCTATGTGGGTTTTAGACAAAGCATTGATTGAGAATGTGTAGGGTCACTGTGAGTCTTCACATTCTTGAGAAATTCATTTTCTCACCCTACAACAATTCATTTTCCCAATTGACTACTTGAATCTTCATCTCCCTTTGGTATATAAGGAAAGTAGGTGCCTCATTTTTTGTTATCATTCCAAGTAGATTGCTCCAGATAGTGATTGTTATTGCATCAACATCTCTCTCTCCTATTGCCTGGCCAAGCTTTCTCTCTATAGTCCTTATTCCTCCTCTCTCTCTTTTCCCTACACTTGTATTCTCTCTCTCACCTCCCCTCTGTACATTATCTCTCTTCTATTGCTATCACTTTGACATGGTATCAGAGCAGATACTTGGAGAAGCTGTGGCATTAGGGGAAGGTTGAGGTCTAGAGGGGCCCTTTAAGCTGCCATATTAAAATTTTAATCACTTTTAGTTAAATCACCAAGTCTCTTTGACTTTAGATACTCTTTTCTTTTTCAAATGGCTAGAATTTAAAAATTTAAACTTTCCCACCAAAACAAATTTAAAATTGGGTGGGAAAAACCGTATCATGTAATATATCCTTGGAAAGATCTCAATGAGTAGATTCTAGATCTATAATCTCTGAACAAATTTTGAGTTTGTATGTAGAAGTTATAGAGGTCTAAAAATTTGAAAACTTCCCCCTCTCCTTTTTGGGGAGAAAAACTGCAAAAAGCATCTTTTAAAGAACCTTTTGACTTCCTTAAAAACCCAACATTTTTTTAAACATGGCATCACCCTATTGGCCTATTTTCTAATAAATTCCTTAATCCCTTGGCATCTTAAAGGGCCCCTATAGACCTCAACCTTCCCCTAATGAATGGGACATTGAAGTTTCTTGGAGGACTTGTAGACAAACAAAAAGGAGGTAGGATAAACATGCATTTTTTTCTAAACACCAAGAGAAGTTGCATTTTTTCCCTATGGGAAGCACTAAAAAGGAGATCATATTGGAGTTGGAGGCGGTGCTTTCTCTATACAGAGGTGACCCTAACCCTTATCCTTCTTGGTAGCCCTAGTTTGCACTAATGTTCACATCTTGTTGTCTCCACAAATCCTATCTTGTAAAACATGGCTCCTCACCACTAGAACAAGGCTGACAAGCTTGATGGGACTAACTATACACATTGGAATTTAACCATGAAGTTGTGGTTTTAAAAGAAGGGACTTTGGGATATTGTTAAGGGTACGGAGACTAGGCCTATAAGGCCCTCTCAAACTGAGTACACGGACAAGTGGACTAAGGCTAAAGAGGATGAATTCCTGACATCCATTATAGATTGAGACCTTGAGAATCTAAAGGCCTTGTCTGCTATTATCCAAGCTACTAATAAGGAGGTGTCTCCTACCATCTTGATGAAGCCACTTACACATACGACATGGACTAAATTGTAGGATCTCTTTGATATAGAGTCTGTAATTTGGGTTGTAACCCTCTTGGGCTAGCTCTTCATAGTGCAGCTAGAGCCATAAACTCCCATGCATCCTTCCTTGATGAAGGTCAAAGTGTTATATGATCAAATATTGGCCATGACTAGTGCTGTAACAAGCACACAATTTGTTGCCCTAATTCTCATAAAATTGCCACCAAAATATGACATGGTGTCCAAAGTTCTTTGTTTATTAGTGACAAAGAGCACTTTAGAGTTTGATGACTTGCAATCTTTCCTTCTTGAGGAAGAGACCATCTTGGTCACCCAAGGCAAGATCAAACTTCAAAAAAGGTTCTTTTACTAGTACAAAAGCTTTCACCACAAATGCAAGCAAGAAGAAAAGCAAACCCCATTGCTTTAAGCATTGGAGGAGGAGATCCAAGAGCAAGGATAGTGACTTAGTCACTTCATCATCTACTTCACAAAAGAGGAGTTCTCATAGAGAGGGTGCAAAGGCTAAGACGGCCTCATCATCAGCTTTCTAGTATTGAGAGTTGGCTCCACTCTTGTGCTTAAGCCAAAAGAGGAAAGTTGGGTGGTACAGTTGTCTTGATTGAGCCTTAATTTAGTTATTTTGGCATTCTCCCCATGCGATGGTGGTTAAAGCTATTGGTGTCTGGTTGCAGTGTCTATTAGTACATTATGGATGATTACTATGGATGGGGATTGGTATTTATCATTCATTGTGATACAAGTTTTGTTTTGGGGATGTATGTTTCTCATTCAATTCTTAGGGATATATAAAAGGTGTTGGCCTAGTGCACAAGGTTCATTACTTCATCAAGTACAAATGTTTGATAAAAAGCTATCTAATTCAATCAAAGGGGAAACTATGATAGTATAATGTTTTACAAGTCATCTTTTCTACATCTTCTTTATTCAGAGGTTCATGTTGGACTACTCAAAAGATTTTGGTGTGTCTACCAATGATGTGCTCAATTGTATAGGCTAGGATGTCCATGGTTATCATCTAGATCTTACAATTTCTCACATGTTTTCCTTGTGAGCTCTTGAGGGGGTGTTAAAAGTTGTGATCAATTTATTGAATGTCTACAAGGTCATCTTGTATGGGTTTCACATGGAGCATTAACCAAGATTGTGTAGGGTTACTTTGACTCTTCACCTACTGAAGAAATTCATTTTCCCTCCTTACAAATAATTCATTTCCTAGTGAGCCCTTGACTCCTCATCTCCCTTTTATATATAAGGAAAGTAGGTGCCTTATTTTGTATCATCATTCTAGGCAAATTGCTCTAGATAGTGATTTTTATTGCATCAATCTCTCTCTTTCCTATCTCTTGGCTAAGATTTCTCTCTCTAGGCCTTTTGCCTTCTCTCTCTTTTCCCTACACCTGCATTCTCTCTATCCTCCCCTCTCTATATTCTCTCTCTTTTGCTTTTATCACTTTGATAGTCTGTAGGCTAGTGGTGGAGGTAATTGTGTTGGCATTGGCGATAAGTTAGCCTCTCCCCTAGGCATGTAATAGCACTCACGTGTTTCATGGTTTGTCCATTTCTTTTCTTTGTTATGCCACTTTCATTGGTGTTTTCCTATAGGAAGATTGCTCACTAGTAGAGGTCTCAAAGGATTTGTCTGAATCAAAGACCTTTGTGCAAGGCTAAATCTCATTACAACTTCATCAGTTAACTCTTGTGCCATTGGCACAATAGCATATGGAGCTGTGTTTTATCTTGGTGTATTTACCATTGCATTTGCATCAATTCCTTTACTTTTGTGATCAGTGTTGGTTGGTGCACTATCATCCTTGTATGTGTCACAATTATCTTCAAGATCAGTTGCATCATGGATGCATGCATTTAGCATTTTGTGCTTTTGTCTATACACAATAGCATGAAGAGTTCTATTTAAAAGTCCCTCTAGGAATAAAGATACTAGTATTTTTTATCTTGGTGGCTAGAAATTTATTGTTTAAGCTTGTTTCATGAGCTTGTTGATTGAAATTATAAATTAACGCATCAGTGTTGTGCTTAATTTCAAGTATTTGAAAAGGTTTCCATAAATCTTATTCCACAATTTCTTACTCTATATAAGTACCAAGTTTGATAATTTAGAACCACGTGAGTGCTAATCCATCTAGAGTCATCCCAAATCCATCAAATTGGGTATCCCACCTATGGATTTTCTCACCTCATAGACTTGTTTGAAGTTGGTCATATGGTTTTATGGGTCCCTTGATCTATCAAATTTCTTTACCCATTTTTCAAAGGGACTAACCTTTTTGGATTGTCCTATTGGCATGCGCGGTCTTGTGATTGTAATAACATCAAATCCCAAACTAGGTGTGACCCTTTTGGTGGTCATTTTAGCCCTTATTTGGCTTGTCAATGAGTGCCATTTTTTATGCTCTTTGTTGTGCGTGCTCTACCCTTGCTCCACTCGTGGGCAATGGGGATCCATAAGATGATGTCTCCTCTAGATATCTAAAGTGTATTTTGATCCTTGCTAATTCATTTGGCATGTGGTCTTGCCTTATGGTTTCTTCACTCCTTGCACTTAGTGCAAGTATAGCTAACCTTGTAGCTTCTATACCATCATTTAGGTCTACCCCTTTAATTGTGTATGAAGATGCAACTTCTTGAGAGACTATCATGTACACAACATTGAATTTTTGTCTCTATACTCCACTTTTGGTATTATAGTAGTCTACAAGAACACATAGATGTATACGGTATTTTTTGCACGTAGAGTTTCTAGGTTAGGAAATAAGGTTTGCAAAAAGTGTGTTACTCCTTAATGATCCCATTAATATAAACATTAGGGGAAGTTTGGGGTTTGTTTTGGGCCCTCTAAAAAGTTTGACCAAAATATTTCCTCAAAAAAGGGGCTCGCTAAACATTATATGTGAAAAAACTCTAAATTTGTTGGACCTTGCATATTTAGAATGTACTCTTTTAGAGCTTTCATGGGTTGTTGCGGTTTGTAAAAAGCATAAAGAAGATTCCCTAAAGATTCTTTGATGTCAAAAAAGATTACCATTATTGCCGTAACGGTTATCTTCTTTGCCATGAAAGCATCTTTAGGGAATATTTTTTATGCTTTCTACAAACCCTAACTACCCATAAATCATTGGAAATATATTGAAGTGTACACTCCAAATATGTAAGGTCTGACAAATTTGGAGTTTGTTCGCATACAATTTTTAGCAAGCCCATTTTTTGAGGGAATACTCCTATCAAACTTTTTAGAGGGCCCAAAAGAGACTCCACAACTCCCCTAATGCCAATTCTTTCATTTTATACATGCATCCTTTGTTCTCTCACAACATTAATAAAATGATAGTGTTTTGGATCCTTGTGAGGTGGTTGTTCAAAGGTTGTTGGCCTTCATTGTTCTCCTTTAACATTCCTCGAGTCCTCTATGATCATGTATGAGGTACATGGGGGTCCATGTACCTATCCCCTTGATAATTTGCTTGTGTCTCCATGAAAAATTCAAATGCATGATCATCAATGCAAATTACATAACAATCAAGCAAGTCTATGTATATCTTAGCCCCATAATCATTCTTTGTGCAATATTCTAAGGGCATGTTAAATTTCAAGTTTGATCTAACCATAACAAAATGGTGTGATCCCTTGGATGTGTCAAAGTGATAGCAGCAAAAGAGAGAGAATGTAGAGAGAGGGGAGGAGAGAGAATATGCAAGAGTAGGGAAGAGAGAGAGAAGGCATAACGCCTAGAGAGTGTACAATATATAAGAGATAGGAGAGATAGAAGTTATGCAATAGCAATATCTATTGGAGCAATCTCAACATGGAATGGTGATACACAATGGAGGCGCTTATTTTCTTATATACCAAGGGGAGATGAGGAGTCTACCAAGTCATCCCATATTGAGAAAAGAAATTTTGTGGAATAACGAATATTCCTAGAATTTGAAGAGTCACATTGCCCTCCACCTGAACAAAGAAAGTCCAATCTACTCAAATTAAATCCTACTTACAATGTGACCTTGTAGAGATCCCAATCTTCAACACCCCCTTTGGAGCTCACAAGGGAAACATGCGAGAAAATTTCAAATCTAAATGATAACCATAGACATCCCATCTTACAAAATTGAGCACACCACTGATATACACACCAAAATCTTGTGAATACTCCAGCATGAAGTTGTGAATGAAGTGGCTTATAGAAAATATGACCTGTGAAACACCATATTATCATAATTCCCCTCCTAATTAACATGGAAAGTTTCTTGTCAAAAACTAAATTTGATGAAGTAATGAACCTTGTGCACTAGGTCAACACCTCTAGATCTACCCCCAAAGAATTGAATGAGAAACATAAATCCCATTTCAAAATGAATGATGAATATGATCCCCATTCACAGCATAAAAATAGTCATTGCAGTCACACACCAATAGCTTTGCCCACCGCCGCATGGGGTCAATGCCAAAACAACTAAATTCCTAGTCAAGCCCACCGTACCACCCAACTTGCCTCTTTTGGATAAAGCACAAGGGTGGGGCCAACTCCCATCACTAGAAGGCTAGTGCAAAGACCGTAGTGCAAAGATCGTCTTGGCCTTTACCCCCTCTCCACAAGAGCTCCTCTCTTGTTAGGTAGATAATGAAATGTTTGAGCAATTGTCCCTGCTTCTAGATCTTCTCCACAAATGCTTCTTCCTCTTTACATTTTTGGTCAAAGCTTATGTACTAGTATAAGAACCTCTTTGGATTCCAATCTTGCTCTATGTGACCAAAATGGTCCCCTCCTCAAGAAGAAAGGATTGCAAGTCATCAAACTCTAACTTGTTCTTTGTCACTTGTAAACGGAGAGCTTAAGACACCATCTCATACTCTGATGGAAATTTTATGAGAACAAGGGGAGCCAATTGTGTGCTTTTAAGAGCACTACCCATAGCCAATAGTTGATCATGTAAAAACTTCACCCTCATCAAGAAAGGTTGCATGGGAGATCTTATAATATCCTAAAGTCCCTTTTTTTTAAACCATAACTTCATGGTTATTTTCCAATGTGCGTAATTAGTCCCATCAAGCTTGTCATCCTTGTTCTGATAGAGGGAGGAGCCATCTTTTGCAAGATAAGACTCACGTAGACAAGTGAGATGAAAGAACTAATGCAAGTAAGAGTTACCAAGAAGGATTAGGGTTAGGGTTACCTTTGTTGCCAAGAAAGCTCCTTCTCCAACTCCACATGTATCTCCTTATTGTTGCTTCCCCTTAGGAAACAAAATGCAGATTTCTCCTGGTGTTGGGAAAAAAAATGCAACCTTTTCTAGCCTCCTTTTCCCTTTGTTTCAAAGTCTCCAAGAAGCCTCCAAAGTTGAGCTCCATAGCCCCTCCAAGGATTGGTAGTTGCACTGCTCTGATACCATGTCAAAGTGTAATGTCCCGTTTTTAATTAACTCAATAGACTTAAATTTTCAAAATTAATTTTTTCCAAATCTACAGATTGTTGTATCTGTTACTCCGTTAGTCTTGGACCATAGTTTTGGTCACATGTGTTATTCATTATAGGTCTAAGCTCATGTTAAGCTGATAAAATAATTTTCCTATTTTTAGGGAAAATTAAAAATAATTTTCCGCGGTAGAATTAAAGTTCGAACTAGGCCGTAGAGACATTCAGGCCAATAAAAAAATTTCTCTAAATTATAGCATGAAAAAAGGGGACCCACTTATTGCAAAATACGTAGGACCATGTACGTCGGATACTTTTTAGTCAACCCTCGGTGTTTCGTGAATTTTGCGAGAACTTGCCGCAGCCTAATTAATTTTTTGAGACCTAATTCCTAAAAATTAGGAGGATAACTACAAGAGGTATGATGGCCACAATTGTTTATCATGTCCAGCTCCGAGCTACCTTCCCTCTATGCTTTTTTGCTACTCATTTGCATTCCTGAATTTCAAGTTACGAAGCTGCACGTAATCCCAGCACCAAAGTTCCAAAAAATTGGGAAATTGAATAAATTAATAAAATTGGAGGGGAGTAAATATCAAATGGGGATAAGGATCAGCATGCAAGTGGAAGGAGGCGCCTCCTTACTGCTAAAATAGGACGGGACAGTGTGTCACATAGGGGGGATGTTCTCTCTCCTAGGGCAGTACTCTATAAATAGAACTCAGCTCTCCCCCTCCCACATACACAAGAACTCCAATCTCTCTCCTCTAGGGTAAGTTTTTGAGCTCTCCAAACTTCCATAGCCTAGCCCTAACCCTAACCCTAACCCTAAAAACCTCCATTTCCACGGATTTTGCCATAATCCAGGAAAGAGGAATAGGGGGAACGGCTTCCTCTCATGCAATCATGAGTAAAGAGATTTAATTTTATGGTTTTCAATGCTGGTTATTGATGTTGCAAGTCCCCCTTCTCAAATTATTCATTACCTCTTTCTAATTCATAGAAAGAAGGTGGTTTTTTAGTGTGTTTCAGTGATTTTCTTAAGATCTAATGATCCATATGAGTTGTGATTTCATAAACTAGCTCTAAATGCTACATTGTATCATGCCATGAGGTTTAATTTAGGATTTATTCTCTGATTTTTTCTTAATTCTAGAGAGAGAATGCATTTTAGGGACTTTTTAGTATATTTTAGTGATTTTCTTAAGTTTTAATGATCCAAAAGAGTTGTGCTTTCATACAGTAGCTCTACACGCTATATTCTATCATGCCATGAGGTTTAATTTAGAATTTATTCTCTGGATTTTTCTTAATCTTAGAGAGAGAATGCATTTTAGGGCCTTTTTAGTGTATTTTAGTGATTTTCTTAAGTTCTAATGATCCAAATGA
>JAODKW010266237.1:0-10506 GCA_027576515.1 Dryopteris marginalis
CATAACTCCTCTGATCCACTGGGGGGTAAATCCCATACAAAGCATAATACCCTCCAAGAAGCCCCAGTTTACTCTATCATAGGCTTTCTCAAAGTCCAACAAGAGAATAGCAAGGTCCTCCCGTGGAAGCCTATATAAGGCAAAGGCCTCCCAGAAAGTGAAGATATGGTCAAGGGTACTTATACCCTTGACAAAGCCTATCTGCTTAGAGTGTATGAGCTCATCCAAGAATGGTTTCAATCACAAGCTAATGGCCTTGGCTAAGATTTTGTATGCGGTGCCAGAGCAATGTAATAGGCCGCCAGTGTCTATTACCCCTTTGAGAGGCTCTCAGGCTTGTCTCCATTGTCTGGACTCTGGTATCTCCTAAAATGCCTGTCCCATGCCAGCCCCTAACTGCTCCCAATACCTCACAAAGAGGTCCATCCTCCCTTGGGCAGCTGCTGCCATGAGGGCTCCCGTAAGCTCCTCTCTTGTCAATGGTGCCGTTAGTGCAGTCCGCATATGCTCTGTCACTGTAGGCCTCGTGCGGGACCACACCATCTCTCTACATCCTAGTGCCTCGTCCGTCAGGGGGGTTGTGGTCATCAAACCTCTGTAGAAGTCTGTGGCAATCTCTCTCATTTGTGCTGGATCCCTAATAACTGACCCATCTGGCCGTCTCAAACTCCGAATCCCTGCGTTAGCATGTCTCGGGCCCGTGGTGTCAAATACTCTGCAGTGACTCTATCCCCAACCTGTGTCTAACCTGTGTGCAGTGGGCAGCCTGTCTGTGGTGGTAACTGAAGTCGTGTCTGTGCTCCTCCACCTCTCGTCTGGCCTGAGCCACCTGGGTCGCCACCCATGCGCTCCTAGAATGTGTCACCTGCTGCCGCTGTAAGGCAAGCCCTCGCCTCAAACTCCTCTCTGGCATCTGCCTAATGAAGCCGACTCTGAGCCTCCTCCCTGAACATGGCACTAATCTCCTCTATCCCTCTCGCTGCAGTGGTCAAATCCTCTCTTTAGTTACCCTCTCTTTTGATTGTGTGCTTCACAACATTAGTGTAATTAGACCAGTGTTTGTCACTAAGAATTGACTTACATATATAACCTCTTTCCGTAGCCCTAAAGCCCGGTGTCAAGGTTTTGTAAGGTAGTTGATAATGTTTGATGGTTTGACTCATCATCATGCCAAAGCCGACCTGTGAGAACCCCACGTTAATAAGCTTTTTGGGGTTCAAAGGCTTGTGCCAATAATGGCATGTAGCAATTGGCATACACAGTAAGACCCTTGCTGTGTACACTGCTTGCCATATATTCTCAAGGTGAACTCTTCAGTTACTTCTCTGATGAGCAATGGAGCAAGCCGCTTTGATCGTAGCTTTTTGTGAATGCACAAGAAATTAATCTCTGCCATCAGCATGTGCATATCTCGTATACGGATGTTGACTGGAATGCCTGTTATAAAGGCAACAAGCCTCTTTGTAGTCTGGACTCTTACCCCGATGTACCAACTTGGAAAGTAGCCTGGAGGTTGAAGAGCCCATTTCAAGAAATCCTTAGAATAATTGCACCTGAACATGCTTTCCACATCTTCAACATAGTGATTGCTTAGAAGATTGTAGATCTCACTCATGGTATCTTTGCAATTCACATCACATGTGCACCATTCAGAGTGTTTTCGGAGCTTATAGGGTTCTGTGCGGATCTCTGCTGCATTACGCACAGGTGCAATAGGGCCCTCTTTTATATTTTTCTCTCTATCCTGGTATTGCTCCACTGGTGGTGTCTCCCAAAAAACATGCTTCTATTCCACAGAAAGCATCCTCCACAGATTCAGTGATGCATCCACCTTGCCAGCTTGATTGTCTTGAGACATGTCTTTAGATGATCCAGACGTACATGAGACTTCTCTTGAAAGAATGTCTAAATTTGTTGTGTCAATAATACATCTCTCTTTCTTTGCAGAGACCTCATCTTGCGTCCTCCTGGAAGATCCAGACATAATGACCATTGTTGGGATTTTTTCTGAGAGGTCATCTGCATCTGTAATGCCAATATTGCAATTTGTTTTCTTTAGGGAAGCCGCATCTTGCATGCTTTTGAGAACTTCAGCCATGATTTCCAGTTAATCTGAAATACTATATGCATCTGACTTACACATGTTATTTCCTTTGAATGCCATATCTTGCATGTTGTCAAATTGTCCAGCCAAGCATTCCAAGAGAGCAGTTCTGTAGGTTTCGTGCAATTAGATCCTGCGATATTGTGTTGAATCAAGGATCATCTATTCCAAGAAAAATGTGTTGTGGAAGTAGATACTGCATCACAAGTCTTGAGACCATAATCGAAGGGCTAACATTGTAAGAGATAGATCCATGTGTCATGCAAGTAGCTCCTGCACCTTTATCTTAGAACCATTATAGAATCACTAGCTGCCCCAGAGAAAAATCATATGCATGTGTCCTGTAAGTACTTCCTCCGTCAGTCTTAAGGCCGTGATTAAACGGCTTGGCAAATAATCATTTGTATGTGCCATGGATTATATCACTAGCTGACCAAAAAAAACTGTATGTATCATGCAATTACTTCCTGCGTTATTGCTCTTGCACATAATCATGGATTAATCAGCTGCATGGACATCCTGCCATAAACTACTGCAGAATTTTCTAAAGACCATATTCAAATTGCAAGCATTCTGAAAGAAAAGTAACAAGCTCCTCAGACTAGTGACAAAATTCTGTTGCACCAACTCAACATTCCTTAGACGCAGCAGAAAACGAAATCATCTCGCGATTCAGATCAGATGAATGATGCTTGCATTTTCCACATGCAGAAACAGAATCTTTACCTCTGTCAAATGCTCTGCATCTTTAGGTGGCTTGCTTGCCTTGTAGAACATATCTGTATCGCATCGGCAAGAACATCATACAAGGAGATTCAAGAGCTAATGAAAAATGCCTAAAAGATTGTTATTTACATGCAGAGAGACAGGTACATAGGAAAGATCCTTTGCAAAATGCTCTGCCACTTGAGATCTTCTCTGAATAGCCATCAATAGAGCTTACAGAGCTCAAACTCCAGGCCACTTATCCAAAGGTTTTAAGCAGGCAGCAAACAATAATTCTTGGCAAACAGTTTCCTTAAGCTGCAAATAAATCCAGACCAAACCTAATTTCTCAACAGCCATTCAACACAGGCTTGAGAAAAACTGATGGAGCAAGAAAAAGCAGAACCTGTGTTGCCAATAGGAATAGGTTTGTATAATAATTGAATTATTGCCAAAATCATAGATACCATCATTAACAATGTACTCTTTTCTTGTGAAATATGGTATTGTACTTTTATGTGAACTCTTTTGTAACAGTGTAGTCTGTAGCCCCACCTGGAAATTCACCTTTTTTAATTTTGAAAATTGAAGGGCCCCAAAGTTGCAAAAATCCAAGGGAATCATTTTAGTATTAAGTCTTTAATTTACGTTGCTTTTTCTTAAAATTACCTCTACATTTCCAGAGATAAAGGTATTCCCACCTTTAAATTTTTTAGTTTTTTTAGAAAAATTTCTTTTTTAATGGGTTGATGTTTTTTAGTTTAGAGCATTTTCTTTTTAAAGGTATTCCCACCTTTGAATTTTTTAGTTTTTTTAGAGCATTTTCTTTTTTTGTAAAAAGCGCTTTTGGAATTAAATTAGAAAAAGAAGAAGAACATGGCTGATACATAGGGCTGGGGGTTCCAGTTACAAAATTCATGGGAAACTATCATCCATGCTATTACAAGGTTTTTCAAAAAAAGATATAAAGTGTTCTGAGGAAATCCTTTACAAAAATAAAATAGAGGTCCTAACCCTGCATTTACAAGCTGATCCAAAAAAGAAGGTGCAGAGAGGTTATCAATCATCAACTGTGAGAGGGTAGGTAAGTTGCTTCAGCTTGTATTTTTAGAAGTGCACACGAGAATTGGGTGATGTATTTAGACAGTATGTAGTCTTTCTCAATCAAAGAGTTAGAGTCCTCTTCCATTTGAGCTTCCCAGGTTCTGTATATTATGTTATTCTCTTCTGAGAGGTGTCCAATGGCATTGCATGCTCTTCTTCCTAGCTTTAAGCATCTGGTTTTCTGTAGAATGGTGAGCCTCTTCTCTCTGTTGTGCTGCTTTACCTGCAAAATCAGATCAGAATTGAGACTCATCAGCTGGGGGGGATCAGATTTGAAAAGAATGGCATTTCTCATTCTCCATATAAACCACAGATATTGTGCTCTTATTCCATTCCACAAGGCAGTTGAGCACCCTATGCTCTCTCCTAGACACAGCTGCTTCCATGACAGATCTCCCTTAAAGATGCAATTGATGGCTTTCTTGATAATACTTAAAGCCTGTTTATTGAATTTGCAATCCATGAATAGATGAGTTATCGATTCCAAGTTGTTCAAGCATCTAGGGCAGTTGCCAGTCCCAATGCCCAGCTTAAGGGCTTTTTCCCCTGTCCATATGCTTTTGTGCAGCAAATGCCATAAAAGGCAAGACTTTTTAGGTTGGATTACCCTGCTCCATATGGAGGAGAACTTAAAGTACCACTGTTTTCTATCCAGTAGGGTATTCCATCTTTTGTTGAGCTGCACATGCACTGGGGGGGCCCTGTCCAGCTTGGGGATTGGGTATAGGCAACTGCTATTGATCCATCTCAGCCCTCTGAGATTTATCTCAGAGATAATACCAGCTTTCCATGTTTCTTCTTGATCCCAAAGGGAGATTCTGTCATGTAACAGCTGAATGTCTAGAAAATTGATATGAAATTCATTCTGCAGCACCAAATCATCTTTCCAAGAGTTAGTATTTTGGTCCCACAGGTTGTTCCAAGTTTGTATTCCCTTTTTGTGAAGCTTAAGAGCCTTGTGTTTCAGATCCTGAGTTATAGGAGGGAATCCAGGAAGGGGCCACCATATAGAGTCATTGGGGATTAGGGTCCATGAAGCTTTGTTGTCTTTTGGTTTAAGGAAAGGCTTAAGGATATTCCAAGCTTTCCACATGCTGATGAGCAGGTCAGAGCCCTTGGGTTTGATGTTATTGGAGGAGAAAAACAAGGTGGTGAGGGGCAAGTCTCTCCATTTCGGTTCATCCTCCATCCTAGCTAGTTTGAGGTTTCTGTGGAGAAGGATAGACCATTCAGTATCCTTGTGAATAAGACTCCTGAGTATCCATTTGCCAGCTAGTCTTGCAGCCATATCTTTAATGTTGAGAATCCCCAGCCCCCCTTTGTCTTTAGGCAGGGTGCAAATTTCCCATTTAACTTTAGGGATTTTTCTATCACCTGAGAGACCAGACCATAGGAAATTCCTGCACAGACCCTCTAGCTGTTTGATGCTGCTTTCAGGTGGCCTCCAACATGAAAGGAAATAGAGCATTGAGGGGATAATATAGTGATTAATCACCAATATTCTCCCACTGAAGGAGAGGGACACAGTCTTCCATTTTTGAAGCTTGGCTTCAACTTTTTCAAATGCCCAGCTCCATCTTTGTTTCATAGTAACAGAGAATCCCATGGGAATACCCAGTAATCTGAAAATCTTGCCTTCCTGGATGACTTCACATCCCTGTTCCAGCATCCAATTGGGAGGGGGTTTTTTCCAAGTTCTGAGGCCTGTTTTGGAGTGGTTAATTTTAGAACCAGAGGCTAGACAAAATGTATCTAGGCATGCCCAGAAAGTGGCAAGAGAAGTCTCTGTGTTGGCCACCAAAGCATTAGAATCATCTGCAAAGAGCTGAAGGCACATCTGTTTGGAATTGTTAGGCAATTTAATTCCTTGAAGGAGCCCCTGCTGCATTTTACCCTCCACCAGAGCCACCAGCCCTTCTGTAGCAATAGCATAAAGTAGGGGAGCCAATGGGCAGCCTTGTCTAATAGATCTTTCTAGGTAGAAGGGTTCAGACAGCTGTCCATTTATTGAGACTCTAGCCCTGGCATTCCCAAATAGAGTGTTGATGAAGGAGATGAACTTCTTCTGAAGGCCCATGGCAAGAAGGGAATGGTTTATGTATCTCCATTCCAATCTATCGTAAGCTTTATCAAAATCAATCTTGATAAAGCAGAAATCTTGGTTAGATTCCCTTGCATAATCAGCTCCTTCCCATAAAGCAATGATGGCATCAAGAATATACCTACCCTTAATGAAGCCTTTTTGGGCAGGGTTGGTCCAAAGATTGAGATGATTGGAAAGCCTAAGAGCAATAGCTTTAGCAAAGATTTTGTAAGCTGTATTGAGCATAGTGATTGGTCTCCAGTTAGATAACACCTCTTTGGGCCCTTTCTTGTGTATTAGCTTGATAACCCCTGTGTTAATTGAACAAGGAAGGGCTTGGTGTCTGAGAGACTCCTTCCATACCAGAAGAAGTGGTGCTGTCAGGACATCCTTGAATTCTTTATAGAATTCCGCCGGTAACCCATCCAGTCCCGGACTTTTACCATTCTTCATGCTGTTTATTGCTCCCTCAATCTCTTTAGCAGAGATGTCTTCATCTAATTGGTTTGCATTCATCTTGGGGACAGAGGGGCTCCTGATTTTATCAATATCCTCCAAAGCTTGGAGTTGGGCAGGGTTTGGGGAGGAGGGCAGGCTAAAGAGTTGGGAGTAGTGGGTTTGTGCAATGTCTATGTTCTCCTCCTGAGAAATTGCATTGGAGCCATCTGGTTTCTGAAGCAGAGGGATAAAATCCTGAGCATTTTTCTGTTTAAGTTTCTTGAAGACTTCTTTAAGGGGTCTATCCTCTTTGGACATCCACCAGCTCTTGAGAAAATTCTGCAGTTCCCTGGCTTGGACCAGCTCAGCATCTCTTTGTTTAGCTCTTAGGTCTGCAACTTCTGCCTGGGCCAGAAGATCCCCTTTCTGAGCCTTTTCTTCTTTGTTTTGAATTTCTCTTGTTAACTCCTCTCTGTGTCTAGCTCTAAGAGAAGTAACTTTTTTCTTTATTTCAATAAGGAATTTCTGGGTAAGCTGGATAGCTTCACTCCATTGTCTGGCTGGAGGAAGGTCTTCAGAGAAGGTTTGTTTCCAAATCCAGTTCATCTGCTCTTGTACTAGGGGCAGTTTAAAGAGCTGAGCATCCGTATGAAACCATGAACTTCTCACCTTGTTTTCTTTGTTGTCCAAAACCACCACTATTGGATAGTGGTCTGATATACAGGTGGAAGGGTCCACAGTCACCTTACATCTAAGGTATCTGTTTGCCAGATCAGAAGAGGTGTAGCATCTATCCAACCTGGCCTTTCTAGCCAGGTCCCTTTACTGTAGTTTTGCCAAGTGAATTCCTCTTGATTACCTAGATCTACCAGAGAAAGGTTTTCCTTCAGGGAGGTCCAGGCTTTGAGTTCAGAACCTGAGAGAATCTGTCCCAGTCCTCTCCACCTATCATGCTGGTTTTCTACCATGTTGAAATCCCCAATGATAATGGTAGGGCCTGATAACATACTCAAAGAGTTCCAGAGCTTTATTCTGTCCTTGACAGAGCCCCCCGCATAAATCGAGACAATGTTGAAAGGCTCAGGGCTAACCATTTTATACCCTACCCACATTGAATGATCAGGGTCAGATATTATGTCTTCTATGCTGTTGATATGCTTCTTGGACATCCCTATTACTGTCCCTCCAGAGCCATGAGTGTGATTAGTGACATGCCAAACAAAATTAGGAGAGAGGCTCTCTAATCTCTGGATGAGGGTGATGTAGGGGGCTTTCACTTCTTGCAAACAAATGAAGTCTGCATTGTGGTGTTTTTCAATCAGCCAGGTTTTAAGGGCTCTGGCTTTTTGGGGGCAGGTAATCCCCTTCACATTGAAAGAAAGGATCTTCAACATTATTTGGGTTTGGTGGCTTTGGGGTTCTTCTGCCTTGCTGTCTGGTTAGGCTTGCCCGGGGATTTTTCTACCTGTGTGTGAGGACGTTTATTGTCCTTGTGCATATCCATAGGGATTACCGCTAAAGAGTTGTCATGTGCTTGACCTAGAGGGGGGGCTAGGGGGGCTGCTAGCTGAGAGTCAAGAATAGTGACCTCTTCATCCAGCCTGTTCATGTCAATGAGGGATCTGGAGGGCTCTTCTTTGGGGGAGCTGGGGATTTGTTCCTCCATTTCAGCATATGGGTTTTCTGGGAGGTTCTCCAGCAGCGCAAATCGGTTGAGCCTAGGGGTATTGTTACGCCTTGGTTGTTGCAGGGGGAGACCTTTTCTTCTTCCAACCTGCTGAAAAGGGGCTGGGGTGCCATTGTGGGCCAAGTTGTTGTTGGCAGGAGGGGTAGAGCTTCCTTTACTGTTACTCCCTGTGTTGGTTGTCGGCTTTTGTTGAGCTTGAGCCTGAGCGTTTTTGTTTCTATTGCTTTGGCGTTTGGGGCAATCTCTTATGAAGTGTCCTTGCACTCCACAGTGGAAACACGCATTAGGTAGGTGCTTATAGAAGATATCTTGTGTGAGAGATATACCATCATCTCTATTGATTTTGAAGGCTGATGGGAAGTCCCCTTTCATGTCCATCTCAACCAGGACCTGGGGGTGCCAACGTGGGTTAATGTCATGAGGAGGTTTCACTCCCAGGACTTTACCTAGAGGTTCAGCTAGGTTTTTGAGGAAAGGGTAGTACTGGAAGGGTAAGTTAGGGAATTCCACCCAAACAGGAAATTTAGTAGGGAGAGCTTGTTCTGGTCTGAAATTAGGGTTCCACCTGAATAGACACAATGGGCTATTCCTAATCATCCATTGCCCAGCAGCAAGGGCTCTCAAAGCCATGTCAGCATTTTCAAACAGAAAGATGTATGAGTTGTTAGGGAGGGCTTGGGTGACAGAGACCACTATATCTATAGGGCTCCAGTTTACACGTATCCACTGTCTAAGAGTTTCAACAGGGGGTCTCGGCCCAAAAACCACACCCACTAATGCTCTAGCCTCGTACTCTCTCTCGAACTTTTTCAAACCAGCTGAGGGAATGTAAAGTTCATGGAGAGTACCTGGTTTAGTTTGGTCAGGGATGTCTTTATCCATGTGATGGCAGCCTTCTGCGTGCAAGGGTTGGGTTTTCCCAGCCTCCGTCTGCCATAGCCCAAATAAGCATTTCTGCAAGACGGCGATGTCCTCCCTTTCTTTTTCCGTGTTTCTGTGTTGCCGCAAGTTACCTGCTCATGACTGAAAAAACCCTAGTTTTAAAAAGAGTAATCCTCTCCCCTAAGCTCCTTTGCGGTAAGCAATGCAGACAGATGCCACAGGTGAGAGCGGGTTGCATGCCGGCCCTACTTGTCCTGTAGGTGGGTTTTGCGGCGGCGTGTATCAAATGGCTGTCGGCAATGAAGCTTTGTCAACCTCAGATGCCATGGGGCCGAAAAAAAGCATGGAACAAGGTGTGAAAGACTTCGTGCAGCAGCCTCACATCAGCAATGCCTCCCAGCTTCTTGCCGGCGGAATTGCCGGTGCAGTCAGCAAAACCTGCACTGCACCTCTAGCGCGGCTCACC
The DNA here is from genome assembly GCA_027576515.1 of Dryopteris marginalis. Lineage (NCBI taxonomy): Eukaryota > Viridiplantae > Streptophyta > Polypodiopsida > Polypodiales > Dryopteridaceae > Dryopteris > Dryopteris marginalis. The sequence goes on from JAODKW010266237.1 coordinate 9,470, forward strand.
ATTCTTTTTCAGGTTTTCTTTCTATGAAGTATGCCAATTTTAATGAATCTATGTTCAATTTCATTTGTGTATTGCACACACACATATGCATATGTTCAATTTTCAAGCTGTACTTGTGAGTTTCAACTGGACTGGGTTTCCCTATGCACATACAAAGATGTTTATGTGTGTGTGTGTTTGATTAGATATTTAATTGTGTGTGTACACCCGGGCACATGTGAATCTATATTTTTTTAGACATACGCATACATAAGACATACATATATACACATATCTATGTATAAACAGTTTTTTTGGTATATTTTCACAATGTATCTACATGCTCAATAACATAATCTATGGGTTTCTCAATTTTTTTTTTACTCACGGCTTGTCGAGTCTTTTTTCTCTTCTTGCACGCATCTTATGGGGCATACTTATCAATCTTATACTGGTTTGCTTGCTTTCATGGAACATTATTTTACTTTTCACATGATTTTTAAATGCTCATTATATATATTTGTCTTTAGAGGCAATTATATTTATTTAAGCTCTGATTGTTAGTATTATTATTTTAACATAATTTGGGTCCTCTAAACTTTTTGCATACTTTAAATTTTATGTAGATGTAGATGTAGATGGTTTACCCAACCATGGTAAGATCATCGATTTCTAGTATTTGTTGTCCACAATGTGCACAAGTGAAAGAAGGTGTCAATGGATTCACCCTCAGATTTCACTCAGATAACACAGAAAGCTGAGAAAGTAAAGTTCCGGATTCAGCAAGCAGATTTTGAGAGGGATGTTCTGGTTGCACGTTTGATTGGGTGTGACATGCTTTTATGTAACCAATGGCTCTATAAAGTTGTTTTTTTTGAGAATTTGCTTATTTCCTAAATACACTTACAACATATTACACATGCATGTGTATCTAGATATGCACAGAACTTCATTATTGCATCACAGTAGAGTGTGTGTACGAGCTGAAACATATTATACATACGCGTGTATGTGTATAATACATATGTACACAATTATTGATTTATGCAATGAATACG
>JAODKW010267346.1:0-10503 GCA_027576515.1 Dryopteris marginalis
CTCTCTCTATCTCTCTCTATCTCTCTCTCTCTCTCTCTCTCTCTCTCTCTCTCTCTCTCTCTCTCTCTCTCTCTCTCATGAAAATATTTGCTGCACAAAGCCACCTTTATCTCAAGCAATCATGAAATTCTTCCAAGAGAGGGGCTTTTAGAGAGAAATATGAGCATCTCTCACTCAATAGCTTCAACGCCTCACCACCTTCTTCCCAATCGCATTTTAAAATGCTACTGCAAAACATCTTGTGAAGGCTCCACTCCACTCATTTGAAGAGCATTTTGAAATACTATTGCAAAAATAGCTCATGAAGGCTCCACTCCATGCTCTTTCATGCCTACTCTGCTTGCTTTTTCACGAGCCTTACTCTCCCTCTCTCTTGCAAGGTGATGAATAGGCCAAGATGGCCTAGAAGCCAACTCTCTCTTTTGGCGCACCCAAGGCCCTCCCTTTACCTCTCCCACCTCTTGTCTTGTTTGTCGTGTGCTTGCTGTGACTGTGTGTGGATGATTTTATAGGGAAAAAATGTAGGGTTGAGTTGTTGCTCAACATCTATGCTTTTACCAAGCGTTTTGAAATGCAACACAAACAAGGGGGGATAGGTGATGCTCATTAGCTATGATTCTACCAAGCGTTTTGAAATGTAACACAAACAAGGAGCCTTATTAGCTACGCTTTTACCAAGCATTTCTAAACACTACACAAACAAGGGGGGATATGTGAGATTATCACGCTGTTCTTTTACCAAACGTTTCAAAATGCAACGCAAACAAATGGGGATAGGTGAGAGGATCGTGTAAGTTTTTATGGGGCATTTTAAAATGCAGCAAGTAAATTAGCTACACATTTTTGGAACCATGCAACACCATTTGCTGCTCATCAGCTACACTTTTAGCTACACTTTTATCAAGCATTGTGAAATTCAACACAAACAAGGTGGGGAGAGCTGAGTGTAGCGCATTTGATTTTATGGTATGTTTTGAAACACAATAGGTAAATTAGCGGCCAGGGTTCTCAGGTTGCAAGATTTTGAAGTACATGCAATAGAACTTTTGCATTGGTTAATCCTTGATATATTATCATTCTAAGGTTAAATTTCACTTTTTTATAACAAAGGATAGTGACATACTCCTTGCATGATTAATAAGATTCAATTTCCATTAGGCTTGTTGAGATATTAACCTTATGTTTATTTGGGTTTTGCAAAAACTTATATTTAAGAAAATAAAGGCTTTTAAGGATGGAAAAAAAAAATTCAAACTTGTATTTTGGGATTGTACACAAAAAATTTCAACCTTCATAGTATCTAACTTAACTTAGAAATTAATTTCCTCTTGTTATACATTATTTGAATTACGATGGCTTTGTATCAGTGTTCTTTTTTATCTATAGTCACCTCTCTAGGTTCATGGGCCATGGCTAGAGAAAAATATGGCAGCTTTTTGTGTAGCAATTCTAGAACTAAAATTAGACTCATGGGTTCTAGAGGATGTTATGGCAAAAGTTGTTCTAGGTTAGAGTAAAGTGGGGCATTTATAATAGATCTTGTTGGTTATAAGTTTAGGTTAAGGGTGCTTGGATCAAAGCTTAGGTGGACTAGTGGTAACTGTAGAAAGTAATTGAGAGTCTGAAATGTTGTGATCACCCTAGATATTGTAAAAATGTCTATAGAGTGCATCTCAATTGCAAGAGCCATAACTCTACTTCTAGATAGGTGCTACCTTGTCATAGGTAATTACCTCATAATTACAAAATGTTTATATAGTTTGGAACCTACTTATTAGGAGTTAAGTTTGACCGTGTTAGCAGAGGATGAGGTCAATTTAGAGTAAGAGAAGGTTTCTTGGGTTCATGTTTTATGTCAATAGAATTGTTTTTCAATAAGGTCTTCTTTTGAAATGATAGTGAATGTAGGTGTTAAGGCTATACATCAAGGAATTGTAGCTTTCATGTGTCTGTAAAAGGAACATTGGTGTGAAGGATGAGTGACTCTAGTAAATCATAACTTAAATTCTACTTAGATCAATTTTTTTGTCTCCCTACCTTCTTGCTTTTGTTTCTTTTTGCAAATTTGAGTTCAACCAAGGATTGCACTCCAACACAAGGCGGCTTGGTGGATGTATAGATGTGTTGCTTGAGGTAGTGTAGCATCAAATTATACAAGTATTCCATAAAAGTTAGTATTGAAAGGGCAACTTGAGTAGTCAACAACTTTATAAATGATATCAAAATTTCATATCCACTTCTTAGTGGTTCTGGACAAGTATCCAGCTCCACATGATAGAGCTCATGTCTAGAGTGAGGAAATAAATCAAAATCCAATCAACAAATTTGGCAAAGTATTCTTAAGAGGTATACCTCATGTCTATTGTGAGCTCAAGTAGACCACACTATTGAAGCATGTAGTGAATATTAAAATACATACTATAAGTGCCATTGTATATAAAGTATATACTATAGCTATTTAAACAACACCAAAATACCATACCTTATTACTATTTTAAACAGTAAAAATAAAAAGCTAAAAATCTTTTTTTTAACATGAATTCACAAGTGTGAAGCCTTTTTCATATAGAAAAAGAGGTTTCGTACAAGAGCAAAGGGGCCAATGATACAAATCCACTATCAACTAAAACTTGGATTTTTTAGGGAGCCGTGCCTTGATCCTATACCAACACAATCAACTACCATATTCATTGGGAGCTGACCCCATACACCAGCACAAAACAAATCAGCAGACAACTTATCCCCTACACCCAACCATACAATACCCAAGCTTTTACAAGAATATTATTCCTTTGAAAGCAAATTGGTAATTAACTTTGATTGGGATAGTGGGAGCTCCTACCAATTTCAAGTTGCAACATGTGAGTTCACGGTACAAGATCAATGTGCGCAAATGAAATTTTGAAAAATGTTGAATTCTAGATGGTGGTAAATAAATTTCTCCTCTCTAAATTTAAACGATTCATGTCCAAGGAGGCCCAATAAAGCTGGTTTATAATGTAAGCTATATATTGTGAAGGGCCCAACAACAAAGTAGGAGTATAAGAATGATCTCATAGGTGATATATTTGGGAGACAAACATGGTTGAGCATACTAGAATATGTAGAAAGTCTGCTTTTCAAGATGATCATAAATTCTTCTGCTATCAATCACAAAAGCATAAGAAAGATGTAATGTTTTTTTGAACAAAAGACCATGTTATTGAAGGCTAACATATAATTTTAGAGGGTGTAATCTCAATGTAGCTTTTTTTCTCAATATTGAGGATGTATGTATAATCCTCTAATAATAATGTTGATTTTCCTCATTTTTGTTTTGTCTTAATTGGTAATAAAAGTAATGTATCTCGTATCCATTGAAAAACTTCTTGTTCAATCCATTCTTATTTATATAGTGAAAATTTTTACTTAATTCTTTTTGTATTAAAAGGTAATGTATTTGTGTAAGTGTTTCCCTAAAAGCTAATATAACTTTTTATAATCTCTAGTAAACAAAAGGGCTTATACCTTGGGGGGTTCACTATATGTAAATTTCCCATATCATGTGCAATCAGGGCCTATTTTAAAGACCCCTTATTTGTAGATTTTGAATGAATAAAACACACCCCTTTTCTATTCAATCTGTGAATACTCCCCTTAATTGGTACCCTTCTATATGTAAAAAATGTGTAAAATAAAGAATTAAAAAATACCTTCTGTTGAACCCACATGCTACGTTCACATATTTTTGAGTGACCCCCCCAAGGATTATACTTACTTGTTCAATCCATGTTTATTCATGTAGTGAGAAGTTTTTGTTAGGTTTAACATTGATGCAAGTAATTTTGATAGATTCTCCATCAAACAATAGGGCTTTAATTTTCTTAATCAAACCATGTTTATAAAAATAATAAAACAATTTGCTTTCTTTTATAAGCTCGCTAGCTTTTTGTCGCTCATGATTTGGTAGTCTCCATGTAGTAGTAAGTTGGGATTCCTATGAAGAGAGAGGAGGAAAACGAGAAACTTGATTTTTTGAATTTCATCCAATACATGAGGTAGAGAATATGTGATTGTGATAGATCCTTGTATCTAAATAATAGGCAGAGAATGTGTGATCCTTTTACCTAAATACTAGCTAGACTTTTCACCATGTTGACAATTATAAGGGTAAAAGTGAAAGTTTTAGCCTTTCTTATATCATACACCACCCTTATTTTAGAATTTTATTTTTTGAAATGATATTCTCTCTCTAATACCTCTTATAGGGCTAGAATGCGACCTAAATTTTTCCCTAATGTGTCTAAAGCATAGGCAATGACAAAACCATATTAGACTTTTACAAGCGTAACAAACTGGAAAAATTCAAAAGTCCAAAATGTGCATGCCAAAGTTTTTCATCTGAACCAGTCTGCAAATTTGAAACTGCACATGCCGCATCTTGCACACATTTTCCATAGTTATTGAGATTATACAACTTATGACATAGCAAACCAGATGCAACAATAGTATCACCACAAAGTGAGATTATGAATATATTATCTATCATCCTGACAACCAAGACAATCTTGGCAAGTGCAAAAATTGACAACTTAATTCTTTTTGATCCCTAGGTACATACAAAGCATATGAAAGTGTGAAATTACTATTATTAGCAATAGCCAGCACAATTTCTTTGACAACTTTTACAAGTATGAAGAGTTATTGGTGCATGTGATATTATTTCCCATAGGGACAGACTCAAGAGAAGTAAACACAATGTGCTGCAAAGTAATGTGCTTAGTGGAACCATTGTCAAAGTACCCACACATCAAAATCCACAATGGACATACATGCATCATGTAGCAATGGATTGTAACTGTAGTGTACAGTAAATGCCCATTCTGCATCCTACACTACATTTGTATATTTTTCATTAGAAGGAGAGGCATCTCAAATATTAGCCTCTTTCTTCTTACTTAGGACAAATCTTAGCTACATGATAATTTGACTTAAAATACTTGCAAAAATTTCTTCTCGTACTTCTTCTCATCCTTATCAGCCTTCTTTGTCTAGTTAGCAGCTGCAGAGATTGGCTTGCTATGAAAAGAGGCAGCTTGATCTGCAACTCACATAATGTTCCTATCTTTCCTAAATTGATCCTCTTGCAACAAAATAGAGGCTAACTCCTCAAATATAAGAACATTAGGATTGTCCTTTATCATAACTTTGAGTAGACACAAAAACTCGGGGATGAGGGGGTTACTATATGTAAACCCTCTGTATCACGTGTGTTCAAGGCCTATTTTTGAATTCATTTCTCAGTGAATTTTTCATGAATAAAATGTACCGTTTTCCTATTCAATCTATGAATATCCCCTTTAATTGGTACCCGTATGTTTGTAAAAAATGTGTAAAATATGGATTTTAAAAATACTTTCTGTTGAACCCACGTGCTACACTTACATATTTAAGAGTAAGCCCCCTTGAGTGCAAAACTCTGATACAAATCTATAATACCATTCATAACACTCTACACAAAGTGTTAAGAAAAATTTCATATACAATAATTAATTGCTTTTTAAAATCTTTGATATTTGTCAAAAAATCATCCATCGAGTCACCTTCATTCATATGGTCACTCTCCATCTACTTACGTGGTAAGTAACATGAGCCTCATTCATGTCTTGGTACAAATTCAAAAGTGTATCCCAAGCATCTTTTGGTGTTTTGCATTATCAAAGGTATGGAATAATAGTATGCTTCACACATGCTGCTATCTAGGCATGACCTACACATCTCTACCATCCAAAAAAATGTGCTCAGCAGTAGGTGATACCCGCACCACCAACCCCAGTAGGAGTGGAATTTGAACCTCCATCATCTTCAATTGTACCTATTCTTGAAAAAATTATAGATTCATCCACAAGAGTGGTTCATTAGTTCCCTGCACAATATTCCACAATGTCAAAATGAGCTCATATTTAAATTCTAACAAAACCAAGATCTACGATATTTTCTAAAGTATAATTCCACCTGCAAACACTTGTGAAGACTCGTATCAATTGAAGGATATGAAGCGGATGTTGTTGGTGACACTAATCGGGAAGCTCTTGCCTACTTTGATACCAAATTTTACGTGTAGGGTTACAAAAATACACACAGAGCTTGAAGAAGGAGAACCTCAAAAGCACACAACACAATAGTAGTATTACTTGGTGTGTGAGAACAAAGATAAGGTAGCCGTAGAGAAATGGGTGTATATACAGTGCATGGGGAAAAGAACCCCCTAACAAGGAAAAAAGTGTCTCGGCATTCCTAAGTGTGTTCACACACATCATCGCCGTAATATGGTAACACAAAATACATGCCAAGGGCATATGGATATTGCAACAACATTTTGCTTTGAATATGTTGTACTAAAATTATGAGTGCTTTATTGTAAGTCCATTTTTGTGCCATTAGATAAAAGTGATAGGATTGGTTTCAATGCAAACTATGTATGCACATTGCAATAGTGGGAGTTTTACCTATTTCTAGCCAAATTTCATCTACATAGCTACTATTAACACAACCAATTTGTAAAACCTCATTTTGAAGGCATTTGATAAACATTGCAGTATGGGAGGTCCACTAGTGATTATGCATTAATTTTTTTAGGTTGGTGTAACATTGGAGCTATGAGGTTACAAATATAGTGATTGGGAAATTAAGTAAAGGATCTACTAGTTATTTCATCTTTTATTTTGGTATTGAGTTGATCTCGGAGAGTCCATTTAGAAAATACGTGACTATCATGCGAGTGCAAAAAAAGGACATATTTTTTTTTATAAAACTTACGAAAAGATATTTCATAGAAGGGTTTTGTTAGAAATATTTTGGAAAAACATTTACAGATTCTATATAGAAAATGGTGCAATTTTTTTTTTAAAACAAATCACAGATAAACTAATAGGCCTTTAAAGCACATGATATAATAGGTTTGTATAAAGCTTGGGGTGGGTCACTTACAAAAAATGTGCCTATCACGAGAGTTCAATAAAAGGAAATTTTAAATAATTTTTAACTTATAGAAATATATATAATGTGGGTATTTATGTATTATATTTTGTAAAAAAAATATAGATTTGAATAGAAAAGGATATATTATATTTAATCAAAAATTCATAGATAAGGGAATTTCAAAAGAGACCTTGAACACATGTGATAGAGTAAGTTTTCATAGAGTGAACCCCTCGAGGTATAAAGTGACACCCCCCCCTCTCCCCCAAAGGTGGTGATGTGAAAATTGAGTAGGAAGAAGTAGCCCAATGTTGCATGGTCACGTGCAGAGGTAGAGTATAGGGGTGGTGAAATAGTAGCATGTGAGATACCAGCTATTTGTAATTTTGGAATGGCATGCTGATAGGAAGGTTGTCATTTACTATGATAATCAAATCTATTTATCATTTTGGAACTGCATGCATATAGGAAGTTTGCCATATATTATGATAATCAAAGCAACATATAGTTAACTAGGAACCCAATGCATCATGTAAGGATAGAACACATTGAGGTAAACAATCACTTCATCAAAGATAAGGCTTGGTAAAGTGACATCAATTTGGTTTACATCAACACAAAGGATTGGCACTTGACATTTTCACTAGCCTTGGGAGTTGAGAAGCATGAAAAATTTAAATTATGCTTGGATTCCATGATGTGGAGTTAAGCTTGAGCGAAGTGTTGAGGTCTCAAGCTTAACATGAGCTAGCAATCAAGTAAGACCCAAGTTTTGTTTAAATCCTTTTGGTAATTGGTGCATTTGGTAGTTGACAAGATACTAGATATTTGATAATGATTCTATATAGCTAAATTGTACTACCAATTCTTATAGCAATATAGTGGTACATAATGTGAGCCCATTGTGACTTATCATATACTTCTAATACTTCATCTCTTCACAAAAGGTGCACACTACGGACCACTTATACATAGTAATATAATGCCTATGTTGTATTTTTAATTATCTTTGTTTTCTTTAGTATAGAAGAAGAAAACTATTTCACCCCCCATCTTATTAATTATCTACTTTAGGTTTTGTGTTTTTGTGCTCTCAAGTGTTCTAGCTCTCCTTCTTACCTAAAATTTTCACATTTATAAATTTAAATGCATCAATGATTTGTGTTCACAAAGTTTGTCCAATCATGTAATAGAATTAGGTGAACATTAATGCACCACATTTGGTCATGTCAATGTATATTCCATGTATGGGACCAACTTTTGATGTGAAAAACCCATCCAAATAAAATATTTCATATTTTCATGTTTTTTGTAATTTGGAGCACTTATTGCATGCAAATATACTTCCGAATCAAGTTCAATGGGTGAGCTGTATTGGCAATTGTCTCCCGTGCAATTCTGGGAGGACCATATGCCCTAGGACACCAAGGACTAATCTCACCTAGATTGCAAATTTTTGTAGAGTATCAACAATTTATCTCTATGAAGACAATGTTGTGTGGCCCTCACGCTACCTCCAAAATTATGATAGCATAGGGAATAATAATGTTGACCCAAAGATGCAATAAAATTTCACATGTTTTGTGTTAATAGTTATTAAACATAAGAATCATTGTGGTTGCATTATTGATTATTAAAAATTTTGGGGGACTCAATAGAAGGAAATTTTAAGCATAGTATGTGGATTAAATAGAAGAAAATTAAAATCCTTCTTTTACATACAAAAGGGTACCTTTACACGGGTATTCACAGGTTTAATATAAAGAGGGTATGTTTTACTCATGAGAAAACCACAAGTAAGGATTTTTTTAAAAACTAGTCCTTGAATGATCATGACACAGAAGAGTCAATGTTAGATAAAATGGGAAGAATCCCACATTTTGGGAATGCAACTTTAATCCTTCTCTTGCTATATTTCATACACACAAACTCCAAATTTGTTAGGTAGGGCAGATTTATATTCTACACTTTGAGATCTTTCTAATGATATGTGTTTTGAGCGGGTTTTGATTAAAGCTTGTGAAGCTTCACCAAGATCCCATCTCGCTTTTATGGCAATGAGATTTTTCCCATTTTATCTATTATTGACTCCTCAAAAATGTGTTTTATGGCAATGGGATTTTTCCCCTCAAAAAGTTAATTTTTGAGGGTTAACATGTATAGTGGACCACCTAAGTCAATTATATAAAGCTTTCCCATTGACATTACAATCTATGTTTATTATACAAGAGCTTAACTTGCAATCAAATAAGATTTCATCCAACATCAATTTGTTGCTATAAGTATATTGAATCGTGTATTTAATTGGGGTTAAATTTTGTAGACAATCATCGTCCAAACTTTTTGTTAAATTCATAGAAATATCGGGTTGAAAGACATCTAGAGACTCTAAAGGGACTTCTATGGTGAGAAGTTCATATGAAGACAACACTGCATCATTAGCATGCATAAGTGGGATAATAAAATTATAGTTGCCCAAATCATGACCATTAAAACCCCTGAAGCCTGACATGTGTTATAGTTACATAATCTCAAAAGTGTTGAAGATAATTGAGATTCTTGTTTGAATCTAAAAAAATAGTTGAAAATAACATATTCGTCTTATTTGGCATTTGATGACATGCTCTTATAATCTTGTTATTGTAGTTTTATATTCTACTAAAACTCTTAAGTAGTCCATTCTCTTTGGTGCCCCTTATAATATACAATGCCAAAATCATTTTTTAAGTACACAAATCAATAGACATTATGTTGGATTTCAATTTGTTATACTCTATACAGCTTATAAATGTAAAAAGGTGACCTACAATGGTTTGCTTAGTTTGAAATCCTACTTGTTGACTGGGGCTGGGGCCGCTCACCTTAAAACCATTTTGTGTACCAAATGAGTTCATCAAGAGGGGTTTTCTAATTAGATAAATTAAGAGAATTTAAGAAAGCTACAATAACAAGAAGGGTTTTCCAATTCAATTTTTGAAAAAAACCTATTAATTCAACACTAAAGAGGGTCATTTTATTAGGGATAAAATTTTAGGTATGGATTTTTTTTAGTCCTCTTGAACACACATGGTATCTAGGGTTTTTTATGGTGCAGCCTTTGAGCTTGTTGAATTGGCCTTTTCATATAAGTTTCAACCCATAGACTTTACTTCTGCTTTGTGATAGTACTGAATTGGAAACTTCTTCATAATTGAGCTTATCATAATTGTACTCTAGTAAAAAATCTCATTTGGAAAATATTCCCCTGTGGATAGATTAATCAAATTCATTTGGTAATTAGATGGAAATATATTTTTCATCACTTGATTCATGAGCATTTCAATACACTCTTTATTCAAAGGTTTATTATGCCAATCCATTCTTTATTCAAAGGTTTATTTGAGTTACTTAATTTTTTTTTTAATGAATCTATGGTTTCACTACAACTACACTGTGTCCTAGCTTCTTTGGCGCTTTCTTTATATTCAAAATGAAGTTGCAATATCCATCTAAAAGACGAAAGTATTGTGTGATAAGTCATGTGTAAATAGATCTTATACATAT
>JAODKW010268455.1:0-10500 GCA_027576515.1 Dryopteris marginalis
TGGGAGAATATACTCAACACTATACTTAGAGTGGCTTGATCAACTCTTTGAAGTGTTCTTAGGATGGCCTTAAATGAGCTCAAGTGCAACTATTCACCATAGCCTTATATAGGCCTCCAACTCTTAGTAGCTTGTAGGTAAAGTGCTGATTTGTTTGCATAGCTATGGCTCGTAGGGGGTGTTTGCAAGTGTTATAACTCCTCAATTAAAAATCAATTGATGATGAGGGTTGGTGAGATGATAGTAATCATAATGATCTCCAACCCTTATGCCTCAACGGCTCCAAGATTAGAGCCTCTCGGAATTGCCATATATATTTCAGCTGCAGATTTTTAGGCCTTTCTTTCATTATGTAGGAAAAATAATTAGTCACCCGCTGATGTAGGTACGGCTGTTTTATTACATGTAATATGATAAAATAACATAAAAAACTACTAGGATGAGCTTTTATCATGGCTTTGTGCAATATGATATAGCTAGTGCTATGATAGCATTGTTGTGTTATGATATCTAGGAGATGGCTCTTTAACAATATTTTCTTGTGGATGACTACCACAAGTCTATAACATGCACTATCCTTTAAAGTTGAATCTAGGTTGTTCTTGGATTCATCTAGGTATATGTTATAATCATATTAATAGATATGCAATTTTACATTAGTTTTGCGTCCAATTTGCGACCACTTGACATTGTGTTAAATCTTTCTATCTTTAGTGGTACACATGTCCTATCAACTTCCTTTTTGTTGTATGAATTCTTTCTACTTAATGCCTTATTTAGTGTTAGGCTTCATTATGGTTGAGTCTACTTTGCATCTCTAGAGCCACAATTTTTCCCTATGAAACTTTAACCAATAGGGAGGTGCTGAGGAGGTTGATAAGATTTTACCAAGATTATGAGGTGCTTAGGAGGTTACAATGACCATACCAACAAGGGGGATCAACTTTTGGAAACTTATGACTTTGTGGCAAGAGATCTTTTTGAAGATGAGCTCATGGACGATGAACTATAAAATCTATCTAGAAAAGAAAGAAGAGACAAATTGCATCTCCTTGTCTACTGCGTAAAAATTCTATCACTCACAAGTACTTCAATCTTCTCTCTTTTCCATGTCTCTTTCCTTTAGAGAAATTCATTTGAAGTCCGAGTAATGATCACTTTGGAGTGGGAAATCCCTTTAGAGAATCCTAAGGTTCAGCACAACAAACTGACTTTCAACATAGGCTTCTTGCTTAGGCAAACGGTGGTGAGAAAAATGGTGAGAAGGCATATGACCTAGAAGAGTACCTCTTTCTAAGCTTACTTCCAAGTGCTTTTTTGGTTTGAAATCAATTTGCAAGTCTGATATTGCTTGAGACTCTAGTACACAAAGCAGACTCTAGACTTTGATTTTGAGGGGTTAAATCTTCTCCAAATCACAAAGGCTTGCACACAGAGGTTGTCTTGGACTAGGGCTACAAGCTGAAATACTCCAAATTTCAAGAATCCAGTGACCATGGATCACGATCCATGGGCACACACCTATCAAGAAACAAACCATAAAGTCAGCTTGTACATAGTCTATACATACTATATCATTTGGAGTTGCAAAACCCAACCAAAAGCCATATACAGAAAAAGTCAGAGTGAAATTTTTTTTGGGGGGGGCTTTTTTTGTCAAATTAGTGATCCATTTCACTTGGGATTTTGACAGTGTACCCTACAAGGTGTGGATATACTATTCTAGGTGTTAGAACTTAAAAATTCAAGTGTCCATGAATCACGCATGATTCATGGGCATAGACAAAACATAATGATACTTATTAGACCACAAGAGCTAGCATAGGGCTACTACCTGGTGTGATTCCTTGGTGGAATTTTTTTAGTGAAGTGATTGTTTTGCAATTTTGAAAGTTGGAAGCATTTGCTAATTTAGGTCATTTGTACCTGTGATTTCATAAAGACATATTTTTGATAGGGCTTCATTATATAGAGCTTCAACTAAATCATTTGGAAGGAGTTCTAGAGTCAAAATTGTATTTATATAAGTCTTGTAAATATAGCCATAGCAAACTGGCTCCAAAAGCTAAAGCATTAGAGACTGCTGAATTTTGTAATTCACTTGCAAATTTGAAGAGTCAAAGGATTGCTGATACAGGAGCAAAGGGAGAATCATAAAGGAATCTACCAGTAAGCTTCACCAGCCTTAAAACAAGTAACAAGCTAGGTTTCAATTGCTGAATTTCTAGATTTTGTGCTTTATGAACCTTAGATCATGTCATTATTATAAGTCAAGAGCCACTTCACTTAAAGACCAGGCTAGTCACAAGTCCTCAAAGGAAAGTGTTACCCAGTCAATCAAGTCAAGAACAATTCTTGAACCAATCTCTAATTCGGAGACTAGTTCCGACATGACATCTTCTTGCTTTATGGGAGGAGCCACTGGCACTAGTAATGTCCAATACAACTTGCCCTTAACCTTTGTAGTGAAAAATGAGCATTGAGCTTATATCTATAAGGATCCTTTACATAGGTTTGTGGCTAGAGTTGATGATCACGAGATACCTTTTGATCTTGAACCTTGGGTGATGTATCAAGGAGATAGCTACATGGATGTCATTGGGAAAAGATATGTAGCCATTTTAGATCTCGATGTTGTGGACAACTTGGGACAAAAAGTGGCTAAGACCGACAAAGAGAAAGGTACTTTGAAGGAACTTCATTATGGGGTTTAAATGGATACCATGTGATAAACACTATTGAGACAAAATGAGTCTTGACTATTGTGGGTCTTTATTACCGTGATGAAGGTGGTAGACAATTCTAATACCAATCCAACTATCTAAGCTATTCACTTTAGGAAAAAGGTAAGAAAGGTGATTTTGAAGGTGCCCCTTTTAAGGAAGGTGTATCTTGGGATTATGAAAACTACTAGAAGGGTAAACCTACAACCTCAAGCATGGATTCTACAGGTGGATTCAATGAAAGAGCAACAAAGGAGTCTTCAAGACATGTTCCTCCAAAGGGGAGAGAGAAACCTAAAGCTGAGCAATTATAGAGGTGGCCAGACGATCAAGCCAGGATCATCAAGGCCACATACACCAAAGCCTACTACTTCTAGAGTTGGATATTCCATTTTGTATACTAGTCAAGCGATGAAAATAATTATCTTGGTTTTAAACCTTAGAACCAGGTATCTGTGAAGACCTAGAAGCTTTAGAGAAAAGAAGCACCAAATCAATGAGAGATTGCTCAAACAAACATAGCTATACATTACATAGCAAGAAGAACTTGCCCATGGCTTGTCTCTACCTTCTTGGAAGGATTAGAGAACAAGTCATTGCAAGCTACACTATACTTAACAAAACACACTTCCCTAAGCTTATGCATAAGGGATGCCATTGATCTAGATGATAACTGTGATGTTTATGAAAATTTGGATGCTTCTCCAAGTACTTTGTCAGATCAATGAAGTGTTAGATTTGAGAGCACAATTGGCACACTTGCCAATCCAAATCTACACACCACGGCAATTGCTAAGGATTTATTTGAGAAATTGAATGGCATGGCGCGGACTCCAACCAGTCTTGAGACCTATGGTTGTTAGACCATCAAATCCTGCTAATCCTAACACTGTAGCCCAAAGACCACTAAAATGGTGTGGTATTGAAAACAAATGGACAAACCATGAGACAAGCAAGTGTTATTTTAGGCCCAATTATGATGGCAACCACCAATACATGCTTATGGGTCCTAACATGATGCAAGTGTTGAGGTACGCTCAAGCACAACAACAAATGAAAAATCTTAGTATGGAAAGAACACAACCAGTATTGGGGCATCAACCACCATTACCCGGAGGTGCTCAAGTACCTATAAAGATGATTCAAATGGATCCTAGTGAGAGCAAAGGAGATTTAGTGCCTATAACACCTTACTATGAGAATGAAATGAATACAAGTGCTATTCTTGAATAAGTATATCAACACCCACAAATGCCTATTCCAAATCAAGGATATGTATCAGCAAAGGTGCAATCTCTTATGTTTTTAGCCAATCAAATGGCGCAAAACATAAGATGACCACCTATACAATATGCTAATAGTAGACCTGCTTTGAGAAGAGAAAGGAAGGGTAAATGCAATGGATGTGGATCATAAGATCATTGGATAAATGAGTGTCCTAACATAGATACGAATGTAATCCCACTCTATCGCAATTGTGAGGAATGTGGTATCACCCATTACATCCCAAATTGTCCTAAGTTAGTTGAAAAGTGAGCCAAAGCGACAATGAATCTTGTGGAGGTTGTTACAGGAACAAATACATCCAAGGGAGAGCCAACAGTTCCATTGAATGTGGTAACTTGAGCTCAAGCCAAGTTAAAAAGAAAATCTTCTCAAAGCAATAAGGAAACAAAATCTTGCTCCTTAAAGATTAACGAACCAAAAAGTATCCAAATCAAGGAAATGATTGATATTTTGAATTAAGAGTAGGTTAAATAACCAAGTATGGATTAGGTTGCAATCTGGAATCTTTTCCAAGAGATATGTTATCTTGACCACTCAAAATAGTGGGTTGTTTTGTTAAAGAGTATAAAAACAAAGGAACTCCAGGTAATCCTTTACCTGAAAAGTTGAAAAGTGAGTAAAGTTTCAAAGACTTCTCACTAAGTCTTCCTTTCAGGGGATACAAACTGGGAAATAACCTCCGGGCCATGATGGACCAACTAGCTTTTGAGAGAGTGATTGTAAGGAACACAGTTGTAGAAGTGGGAATCAAATCTCGGGGAGATGCCCTCCGAGCTTTGTTGAACCATGACTTGCAACTAAGAAATGGTTGTAAATTAGGATTGAGGACTTGAAACCATTTCAAAATGGGATGTTCAAGACCTCTTTTCACTAGGATCTATAGGAGAATTACCCGTCTTAGGGGACTTCACAATGAATGCATTCCATTCATGATATGATAACATACTTTGTGTGTCTAAGCCAAGGACTTTTTTAGGGGATTTCATAACACTTAATACCCTTTGGGGATAAGTCTTGCTATATTATTCCCAAGGATTTTCTTAGGGGACTTCACATTGAGTGTGTTCCGTACGATTATACGAGAGATACATTGTGATTTGAACCAAGGACAACAAATAATTCTAGAAGACTCACAAGGATAGAATAAATTACCCTGCACAGTGGCCTAATAAGGGCAGTGGATGGACAACTTTGGTAGTAGTTTAGGAGTGGTAACAATCGAATGATAAGCTAGAAAGGAACTTATCAAAAGCTAGCTAGTTGTCTAAATAATGGGGCGAGAAATGGCCCAGAGGATTTTGCAAATTTGCAGAACTCTCTTTAACAATTACGGTGATCAGGTGATTGTATGGACAATTGAATCAATTGACCGTACTAACCTAAGGACTAAATTTCACTTACACAGCCTGGTGGTGTGCACAATCATTACACTTGAAGTGTATCTAATTTCTTTATAATTCAATTTGAACTTCTGGATTGATTAAGGGAAAGGAATTAGGAATCCTAAATACAACTTAAATGAAGTAAATAAACTTGAAAGGAAGGACATGCAAGAGGAGAGAGTAGCTCCTAGCAAAACAATAGGGTCAAGTGGGAACTGTTTTACTTAGGAACTGATTGTAAAGGTGTACACTGACCTAAACAAAATTGCCATGGAGGCAATCTAGGACTCGATAGATGGGCCGCGTGAGGCAATATCATAGTGGATTCACATCTATAAACATAATTTTCTTAGTCAAGTGAAAGCATCAGCAATAATTCACACCATTCTCATTAAACAAAAAGGGCTAATTGTAGAGTTATACCATCTATAACACATAACCAGTAGAGCCAATCATGTGCAAAGGCAACTACACAAGTAGGATTTTAGAAAGTCAACTATACCATACAGACCATATGTAGTGCTTTCAAATAAGGCAGGACAAAGGTTGATTAAGTAAGGTAACCAATTTGCTCAATTGAATTCCAAGTCAGTACAGTCACCAAATTCTAACACCCCATGAGTAGTTAAAGTAAGTCAACATACATGCTTAACTAGCATGGAGGACAACAAAATACAATAGTAATCATGAATGTGAGCAACAAGGAAGAAATACTAACATCCCATAAACTTGTACTAGGAAGCACACCATTTAAAGGGATCATCTAGAAGGGGTTATCAAGTACAAACATAATCCAGAATCTATAAGGTAGTTGCAACAGTATTAGAACCTTCACATCAAGGTAGTTGAATGCTACCAATCCCAAGCACCTCCATTTAGTTGTTAACCAGTCAAGAGTGACAAAACTACAATACTTCCATTACCATTAGTGAGTAGCTTAGGCTAGAATTTCCGTGATGATAAAGATAACTTCCAATAAAGTTTTAGGTAGCTCAACCATACTAGGTTCAAAACTTTCCAATAGTAGAACTTTACCTCCTTTCAATGAAAAGAGATTGATGCTGCTTTCAAGAGATCTGTGATTATCAAAAAAGATAACTAGTGTAGAGCTAGCCAATATGAAGTACTCAGTAAACTAGTCATGTGCATGAGTCCTATACCACGGAGGTCAAATAAAAAAATAGTTCTGAAAGTTTGTTGCTTTAAAAGGGTCTTATTCAGTGCAGCCTAAACAAGGTGTAGATCCCACTTTTCATGATATGAGTGTACATTAAAGAGCCACATCGAGTAGGTAAGCGAGGTACAACATCATGTGTAGAAAAATTTTAATGTACCTTCACTTGATTAAAGCACAACATTAGGCATGTAGTCTATACAAGCAGTTTGTAATAATCAAGCAAATAAATAACCATTTGAAAAAAATGCTAAGTAGGGTTTTAAGAAATTTAAAGCAAGCAACTAGATCACTTCAATGGAACCCAAGATAAGTATGGAGTTGTCATGACTACCCCCCAATTTTAGCTACTAGATTTTGACAATGAGCAACAAGAGTAAGCATCAAATTAGCAAGGTGGTTTGTGCTCATAACCAATAAGCACCATCAACATCTATGCAATAGAGAATGCCCACCAACTCTATAATCATACCATACCCATAATAGTGGTTACAGTTTGAAGTGTATCATTTATTAGCTTGGTATATCATAGGTCCAATTCCTAGATTAGTAAACAACTTCTCGATTAATTACAACAACCAAGACTGGTTACAAGAGCCCACATGATCCTTACTTAAAAGTGCAGCACGATAATAAGGTCCAAAATCAAAACCTACTTCAAACATTTACCGATATACCACAAAACCAAGTGCATTGCATAAAAATAAATGCTAAGTAGGGTTTTAGGAAACCCTACCTGATCAAAGCTTGCCATGGTGGGGCTTGAAGTGTCAACGAGAAGAGGTAGCGTGTACAAAACTATAGTAGGCTTTGAGGGGGGAAAGTAGAGAAGAAGCTCAACATTATAAGCCCATATCCTAGAGCCCTCACCAGAAATGGCAAAGAGTTGATGCACGTCTTGCATTGAGAAAAATCCAACCAAGAAGTTCTCTCCTTGAATCAGTTCAGAATAGCATGTGTTAGGTCGAAGTGTTAACCACTAACCATTAGGTGAGACCATAGTAATAACAGTCTAATAAGGGAAACTAGGAAATGGGTAGTGGTAGGTACCACTGAGATCAAAGTTGATCAAAAAATTTTTTTATGATGAATCTTTTTGAGAAATACACATAGGAAAACAAAGTTAATACTACTGAAAAAATTTTGATCCCTTCCTTTGGCAACTTCAACATAATGAGCTAAAGAAATAGCTCACTCTAAAGTATGGGGATAAAAGTTTTTGACTTTTGCACAAAGAATGGGTTCCAAACCTGCTACATATTAAGTGTAAATACAGGAACTTTCTCAACATTTCAAAGAGCACGTAAAGTTTATCAAAATTTATCTATGTATTGTGTAATGGTTTCCCTTTCCCTAGCTTGGAAATGTTCCATGCATGTCTAGCTTTGTCTTAATATTGAGAAGGTAGAAAGTACTTCTTTATCAATTTTTGGAACTTAATCTGAATCTGTGATCATTTGTGGCTTTTGCATTTCACGTTCCACCAAAGAGAAGTACAATTGGCCAATTGGTTTTCCACACATGTAATCTTATCATGCTCACTAAACTTTCCTCTTGAAAATAGTCATCTAAAGAAGATAATGAAGCCAACAACATACAAGGATCTTTTTGAGCATCATACTTTGTGAAGGTAAAAGCCTACCTAAAAATATTGGTCTCCTTCTTCTTTGCTGAAGCATCCAAAGCATGCTTGACCATCTTAATGAGCCATTTGTTGTCCGCGTCATCTTTAGAGGTCCATTTGTGAGAGCTTTATTGTAACTTGTCAAGTTTTTTTTATTGAAAAGCACTACGAGCTTCTCATTCTTATTTCAAATAATTGTAGAATCACATCAAACTTTGATCTAAAATGATATAATTTTGGGTTTCAATGGCTTTGACATACACACACACACTTAATGCAAAAGAAAAAGCAAATTAAAATATAAAGTAGAGATATAAAACTTGCAAAAGTAATCAATATGCATTACCAAAGATAGTTAAAAATAAATCCAGAATGTTCATTTTTTGATAAATTTGGTGAAGTACCAAGAAAACAACAAAAAATTAACCTTGGCTACAATCCATAGTGGTGGTGTGGAAGCTATTTAAAGTGCTTGAAAAGCGTCTTCTTGGGGGGTGGCTAAAATTTTTACTTTTTGTGAGGAAGAACTAACCAACAAGCCCCAAGAGAAGTTTGGTAGGAATGAAGAAAGTATTTAAGATTGTTCTTGGTCAAAGAGCAAACTTTATGCTGAATTTTTTATAGCAGTCTATTTTTGAATATTTAGGCTACCCGAGATGCACCCAAAGACTTGACCAAAAAGCTTGAATTGTTGTCGCAACTTGTATGCAATAGTAGAAACCTTTGTATGGATTTCAGGCTAAAACTTAAGTAGTTTGAGGTTTAAATGTTGAAGAATTTTGATGTAAAAAGAGATGCATTGGCTGATTTTAGTGCTTTTCTTCCATTTCTTTCACTGCTTTACCAACCACTTGCACATATCCTTGTTTAAAAGATTTTGGGATGAAGAATCTTATTTAATTTAAATTTTTGACAAATAAATCATCCCCAAAACAATGTTTCAAATATTTATATGTTAAAATTTTCAAAATATGAAATCTTTTAGGCTCAAAATAGCACTTTTCTTTGCTTCCATGTAGTTGGGAGTGTTTTCGAGCCTTTTATACCAATATTATCTTCCTAAAAGCTTTTAAATTTCTTTCAAATAAGATTAGGCTTCCCAAAACATTATAAAATCAATTAAAGATGAAATAAATTAATTAAAATGAATCAAATTTAACACATACAAAGAAATAAACAATTGAAATAGAATAAACAAGCTTACGCAAGACATTACACTGGGTACAAACTATCTCCCTCAGCCATATGACTGAGTATTCATCAAATTCCATCACTTGTATTACTAAGAAAAATTAGCATATACATAAATTATATGATGCTATGTGTGATCAAGTAAGCAAGGCATATAATAGACATGATAGTGTGAGAAGACTTCGCAAGCCGAGAGTTCAAAGGAAAGTGAAGCTTGACCAATTTTTTTTTTTTCCTAAAGAAATCCCCTCCAAACAAAGTGCACCCCCTTTTCAATTTGCAGACCTTGCTTTTCTATCCTTTTTCCAAAAAGAACTCTCTTTTTGCCCAAAATAGCTGCTTTTTACATGTGCAATGTCTTGCTCATTAACTAATTGCTTGTTTGGCCTATTTAATGTGAATTTGGGTATTTACAACATATTTCTATGTTTAATATTAAAATTTGGCTAGTAAAAACATATTTGATAATTAAAATTGACCCCAAAAATATTCTTGGAATAACTGGAAAAATGCCCAAAATTATCCAAAATTTACCCAATCTATAATAAGAACATAGGCTAGAAGCACCAAGACTACATGATGGGTATGAACATACATGGGTAGGCTATCAAGAAACCAAGAACATACAATCAAGCGGTTGGATTTCTACTTGGATGTCATTGGAAGCACAAGGCTAGAAACAAGGCAACAAAGAACTATGGTTACCAAAATCAGAGTTCACAGCTTACAAAGTGACTTCCAATAATATTACAACTGGTGCACCACAAAGGATGCAACAATCCAAGACAAGTAAAAGGACACCAAAACCACAAAGACAAGCACCAATAGTAACTTCAACAACTATTGATCACAATACATCAGAGAGGTATGTACAAACATGGATCCCTAAGGCAACCATATTTCAAGTACCAATTAAGGAAAAGAGAAACTTCGTTTGGATTGTAGTAAAAGGAGAGAAGTCCAAAGCATACGAGCAATGGATTATTTCAAAAGATCTATTTAGTGCACAAGGTTTTTGTCACAAAAATTATATTTTATATAGTTTTTTAACATAGAACTATATTTTATATAGTTTTTGGCTTGGAAAGTATTTTCTCTCTCTAGAATTGGCCATTCTAG
>JAODKW010269566.1:0-10496 GCA_027576515.1 Dryopteris marginalis
TATATATATATATATATATATATATATATAGACAAAGATATGAACAAGATAAAATTGGAGAAAACCAATCAAACCAAGGACATCAAAATGCTCAAAACA
This sequence comes from Dryopteris marginalis, assembly GCA_027576515.1. NCBI lineage: Eukaryota > Viridiplantae > Streptophyta > Polypodiopsida > Polypodiales > Dryopteridaceae > Dryopteris > Dryopteris marginalis. The sequence continues at coordinate 100 of JAODKW010269566.1, forward strand.
AATGGGAACAAGAGAGTGTGTGAGGCTAGTGTTGGGTGATCAACCACCTACACCAGGATCCATGTCAGTGAGACATGTTGATCAGTAGATGAGAATGGACCTTCTCTTGAGATGGTTCTAGCAAATGCTTACTATAAGGAAGAGGCTTCTTCATTTAAACTATCTTGTAACATGACAAGTGATTATAAATATGGCAATGCAAATCATTTGGTAAGGATGGATGCCCAGACTTTTATGTTGATTGCAAACGGGGTTTTAAAACGCAAAACAACTATGGCCATAGAGGGACAATCCAGGGAGTACCAATTGGACCATGTTTTAAATGTCAAAAGGATCATTAAATATGGGATTGTCCAATTTAAACGAGGAAAAATGTGCAAGACATAATTATAGCTGTCCTAGAGCTCCAAGTTATTGTGCATTGAGTGGGCTTGAACATCTAGCTAAGGCTGTATTATATAATTCTTGAAGTCTAAGGCTTCTAGCACAACCATCTTGTATGGGGTCTTGGCTAGAGGTTGTTCCCCTATAATGAGTTCTATATCATGCGGTAAGCCTCTTGATGGTGGAAGCTTGGTTTGATCTTCTAGAAAATTATCCTAAAACTCACTTAACCATTATGGCTCCTTGTGTTTTGAATATTTTTTTGGCTTCTTTATTTTGAGGACATAAATAGGCAAGCCTTTTTTGAGCCCTTTGACTAAACAACTAACCTTGACCACTTTAAGGGGAGATTTTCTTGCCCTGCATTGAACTTGGACTTGATTCCCATCATCTATTATGAAGGATATAATCCCTTAGCTACAATGGATGTTAGCCTAATTTTGTATTAGCCAATCCATTCCTAAGATCCCATGAAATTAACCCATCTTGAAGATTCAAAACTTATGGAAACTAACATAACCTTTGAGTTGAAAAGGTATCTCAACTACTTGTTCATCCATAATAGCGGTGGAATCATTGGCTAACGAGGTCCTTAACCTTTTTCTCATGGGCTGAGGTTCTACTTGAAATCTTTTTAGCATGTAGGGTGACAAAAATGAATGAGAACTGCTTGATTCAATAATAAAGGTGAGACAATTACCTTGGTAGTCCCCTTGGGTCTCGAGAATGGAGAAATGTCAGGTTTTCCACTTGGTTCCAAGGCGGCATAAATCTAAGCTTGTTCTTCCATTTGATCCTTTATTGAGATGTAATTGATAGAATTTGTGTTTGAGGGATTTTTGGGTGGCCCCCTTATCTTTCCATTGATTCCCTTCATGTCCCCTTCTATTCTCGTTTTGGTAAACTTGAGCATGAGGAGGGAGAGGTGGACCTATTGTTGAGGCTTTGATATCTCTTTGACTAATGAGCTTATTCTTAGAGGGACATTTTGCTTTCTTGTGCCCATATCCATGGCATTCATAGCATTGAATTGTCTTCCCTCTTTGTGTGACAAGTAAGGCATTAACTTTTATCTTTTGAACATATTAATCAATGCTTGGAGAAATCCCATTTTCTGAGGTCTGAAAGGGCCTTGGAAATTATCCCTTTGCTTATCTCCCACCTATTCTTTCTTGAGGAATCTACTTGACTTAGACTTGGATCTTATTAGCGCTGTTATGAATACTAGAATCTATATGATAATGATTACTAAATTGTGAGTATGATTGTGGTTGACAGGTGGAATATCAAAGGGTTAAGTGTAGGCATTGACGTACACCATTGGATATCAATAAGATTGGACGATTCAAATTTGATACACATCTTTTGTAGAATCCAATCACAATCGTTAGATTTTAATGAAGATCTAGGGCTTCACTTACATAAATAGGGTTTAGATTTGTAGCATCAGATGTGAGCCCTTGATCTTCATTAAAATCTAATGGTTGAGATTGGATGCTACAAAATATGTGCATCAAATGTAAGCTCACATCTGATGCTACAAATCTAAACCACATTTATATAAGTGAAGCCCTTGATATTTATTAAAATCTAATGGTTGAGATTAGATGCTACAAAAGATGTGCATCAAATGTGAGCCCTAGATATTCATTAAAATCTAACGGTTGAGATTGGATGCTACAAAAGATGTGCATCAACAAATGTGAAGCATCCCATCTCATTGATATCCAACGGTGTACGTCAATGCCTACACTTAACCCTTTGATATTCCACCTATCAACCACAATCATACACACAATTGAGTAGTCATTAGCATATAGATTCCAGTATTCATAACAAGCGCATCAACAAGAGAGGTTGGATGGAAATCCTACATCTCATATGCCCCAGACTTCCTTCCAGTCCTAGGATAAAGCGATTAATCTTCTACTCTTTAGTCATGAGAGGTGCATGCTAGGAAAATTTGATAAACTCTTCATAATAAGCTTCCACCATCCTTCCCCATTGTAGAGAGGATAGAAAATCATTCATCTTGTCAGTTTCATAGTTTAGGGGGAGGTAGCATTCTATGAGACAGGGTAAAAAATAAGGGACCCCCAAGAATTTGTAAGTGTAGATAGGTGGGCAAATATTTCTTGATACTCGACCACCTAGTTTAGAAAATTGGGCGAATACCTTGAAAAAATGCCTAAAAATGCCTCAAATTGGGCGAATTTTTGGAAAAAACCTTAAAAATAGCCAAAAATTGGGCGATTTAATTTTTTCAAAAAATTGGAAGTATAGAAAATTTTTAAAAAAAGTTTGGAAAAATAGCCATTTGGCGAATATTAGCCCCTATTTTTTCCCCTACTATGAGACAAAGCTTAAGCTCTTCCCACCCCTAAGAAACTTTAGTTACTCCACTTTTTTGAAAATGGATCTTCTACCATAACTTTGCGGGTCCATCTAACTTTTCTCTACCCATGACCCCTTGAATAATGGCATTTTAACCAGCTAAAGAAAATTTGTCTTCCATAGAAAGGATCCATTCCTCAAAAATCTTGGATACTTTGGCAACTTTTCTTATTAATGCCTTGGGTTGGAGAGTCTTTAAGAGGATTTCCCAATTGTTGTCTTGTCCAAATATTCTACATTAGCAGAAACAAATTCCTTGCTATGATAAAGAGAGTCCCCTAGAGGAGGTGCCGAGATCCCAAACATTAGAGGTCTGGCAGCCACCTTTGGCTGCCAAACTAAAGGTTCTCTAAGTGTCTTGGCAATGATTCTTATGTTGAGGCAGCATTACAATCCTACAAATTACATTCACTTACATGAGTTAGTAATTAAAAATTTTCATGGTCCTAGAGAACTTAAAAGAATCAGTTCATACTTCAAAAAAAATCACACTTGGACAATTGAATTTAGTCAAAAGAAGCCATTTTAATTCCATTTATCTGATAACATAAGCTTGGTTACATAGCTAGAACTTGCATTACTCAATACACGGCCAACAATATCTTTTGTTAGATTTACCATTGAGTGGATTACATTAAAATCTTGTTACATTTTATAGGTTAAAAATTAGAGTTACATCCGCTTGATATACAAAAAACTAGGTCACAAAATATTTCCAAAAATTGATGCACAGGTAGTCTCAATTATCTGCCATCTCAGCTTGGCATAAGGCAAGACAAATTCCTCTTCTCCACCACCAAGAGTAACACCTAGGACAAAAGGGTAGGAGCTCTACCATGGGTTTAACTTTGCAACATTTTGCTTTGCCAATGGACTGCCAGCAGCACCGGGGTCGCAAAAAGGGTCTTCTTTGTAGGGGTCGAAGGGGATATCTGCTCATATTTTCATGGGGTAGGAATTTCATTGCAAAATTTGGCTCCGATGAACAGAGTATGCAATAGTGGCTGGGTCCAAGGCCCGACGCTTCCCGAATCATAGACAATCAATGATTGTTAGAAGTTGTTCTTGTACCCATACTATCACACGGGTGACGTTTTCCTTGTCATCCACTTTGTTAGGGAACTTATAGTTCCTTCCTAAGTAAAAATCCGGCAAGACATGAGTCCCACAAAATCTTATTTCTAGGCTTGACTAGAAACCATCACATGATCTACGGTCTTGGCCAATGCTTCTTCTTCTCACAGATTCTAGGCCATCTTTGGATCAACAAAATCAAGCTTAGTCATGTAATCACCTCCCTCCTCTCTCAAAAAGACTCTACAAGGCCTAAGATAGAACCTGCTCTCATACCACTTGTGAGGGCTCCGCCCCATCTTTCTCTTGTGTCCACATAAACACTCTCAAAAGCATACCAAAAATTCTAGCAAAGTCATGTATTGAGCGTATTCAATTGCACATGTTGTTAGTGGGGGGAATACTCCTAAATTATTAATAAATTCACCATTGGTTTAAAGATACTAGTGCTTTGTTTCTGATCTTTCATGGGCACAACCACTAGCACGATACCCTAAGGTGAGGGATTTTTTTTTTTTTCATTTCATCTTAACTAGATAAAACATGAAATTCCCACCCCTTTGTTAACATAATTCCCTTTTCCTCGGAACAACAAAATAAAACAAATATGGAAAGGGGAGGAGAAGAAGAACAGGGGCTAGTTCTTTGCCTAACCAAAACCTTCAGAGTTTGCGCCACCCACAAATCCATTCAGGGGACAATGGATTAGTGATAACTACTACTATACAATAATCTAGTGGCAAATAGTGAAAAAAATTTGCACATTATCTCATAGTTAGGTAACTTCCTTCTTGAGAATGTTCCTTGCTGATCTCGCTATCAACCATTCTTTAAAGATTTTAGTTCTTTTTCCCGTCTTGATGTGTATGTATTTACAAATAACTAGTTTTTCAGGCACACACACTTACTTCTCCCATTGATTTTTGACTTGTTCTAGGCCGATTAATCCAACAGCCGCCTCAACTTAGAAGGCTCCTTACACAAGTTTCCCAATGGTTTAGTGTTTGGAAAGTCTTAATTGTCTAGTATTAGTTTCCTTTCTAATTTCCTTGCCTATGAAGCCGAGCACAAGCGGTGTTTTCATATGGATGGTTCCAAGGTTCCTAGACATCCTAGAGTTCCTTTTTCTCAAATAAGTACAAGAAAGTTCCTTTATTTATATACACCTATGACATAACCTCCTCCGACATTTGGCTCACCCGGATTGAGTTGTACCTCTGGCACTTGGCTCACCCATGTCTTGCAATCCTAGCCCCCCCCTAGATAAGGACTCTCCTTTGCTAAGACGTCCAAACAAGACCCACACCACCTAGGTCAATTTCTTGAGTAAACTACACGGTTGTCGGCCTATGTCCAACAAGACCATATCCCATGGAGTTCCCCGGATGAGAGGTTTGGATGAGACTTTCAAACAACCAAACACTTGATAATACAATATTTACTACTAAATAGTGATAAGGACCATCCCTTGTCAACTTCCTATGTTTTTTTTAAACGCCTAAGGTGAAAGAGCTTAGGTTCTTTGGATATTTATCACCTTAATTCCTAAATTCATTTAACTTATAGAAAATAGATTCCCCTTATTAGCTAACATAATTAACTTAAGTTTCATGTTATATTATTTCAAGATTTTCTCTCGCTTTATCAAAATCCCATTTACTTTCTATGGAAGAGCAGCATTTTTGGCACATTTTTCCGAATGATAAATTTATAAATGTACATAAATTCAAATCCTTGCCATAAATTTTTGTAATCAAACGGACTATCCATTGAAAATTTGAGGTTTAACCATTAAAAAAAATCTTGCCTTCTCTTGCCTAGCCGTGATGGAGATTTTTGAAATAAATTAGAAAATAGGATTCTTTTCCCCAGTCGCAAGGAGGTTTTGAAAGAAAATTATTAAAATGAAATAGGCTTCTTTTCACATACTTGAGACACAATTAGTCACATATTTGAGAATGGATTATCATGTAATCAACTATTCATATTTATGCATGCAACTCATTGCGATTAACCCTCATTTCACTTGCTTGATGAACAATGCATTCCAGATTAACACAAAGACAACTATGTATGCACTTCATTGAGATTAACACAAAGACAAATATGTATGCAACTCATTGAGATTAACCCTCTTTTAACATGCTTGATTAACAACTCATAGATTAACAACTAGCAACACATAGATTAACAACTACCTAGTAACACATAGATTAAAAACTAACTAGCATCACATAGATTAACAACTAGCTATCATCACATAGATTAACAAATAGCAACACATCTATTAACAACTAGAAACACATAGATTAATATCTTCACATAGATCAACAACTAGCTTCACATAGATCAATAACTAGCTTCACATAGATTAACAAATAAAAACACATAGATTATAGCTTTAAAACTCATTTTCTCTCACTAGAAATAAGTTATTTCTAGAGAGAGAATGTCAAATTAAGCTAATGTTAAGAAATGTAAGAAGTGAATTCAGGCAATGGGAAGTGCCTGTAGGTGAATGCTACTTCAAAAGTGCAAAGGACATGTTTCTCGGATCTCACCATGAGTTATGGAAAGTCAAAATGGACTCTTGAAAGACCCAAAATGGCAAATTATGGCTTTTGCAGGAAGGCTGGAAGGGCCAAAACCCTTAGCAGATGGGCTGGCAAAGTGGGAAAGTGGGTAGGAAGGTGGGAAATAGGCCAAGGAGTCCCCAATTAGGGAAAATAAGAGAGGCACCTATTAAAAGTTCTCCACATGCCCAAAATCACTCCTTTCCCCTCCTTTTCTCATACAAGTAGGATGTGTGTGCTTTTTAGAAGTCGTCGCTCCTGTTGGAGACTCCTTCACAAAAATGACCATAACTTGAGCTTTGATTATCAAAGTTGCACAACCTAGGACTCAAATCAAAGCCCTCTTTGAGATCCACTCTTCTAGCATACCTTCTCTACTTTTATTTGATGTTTATACTATGTTGTAATAGCATCTTTTCTCGTAAAATATGTTTACTAAGAGTAGATTCATAGAAGCTATTGTCCTTTCAAGGAAGGGACTCTAGAGAAGGTTCTCATCAAGATCTACACTCATATGATATCATCTTCATATCTTATCATCTTGATTATGCTACCTCCCTTGGTAGCTATCTATATACTTAGTGTATGGAGCTCTTCCTACAAGCTCCCATCTACAATCATATACACTCTACTCCTTTTCTCTAGAAGTACGCATTTACCTTGTGGTATTTAGGTGCTTGAGAAGAGAAGAATGGATGAAGATAAAGTTCTCTCAAGCCATCAAGTTGCATGGGATATGGAAGTTCTAATTTCCATGAGTCCTATGATTGTATTTTAGCTCTAGCTATGACTCTTTTATGAGCTAGAAGCACAAGATAATACAAAATCCTTTTGAAAGGGGTTGGCCTCATATAATTGGCCCTCAATATGTGTTGCTTTCTCTTTAAATTGTTGATTATTAAATTGTTATTTGATCTACCTAAGAAATTGTCTAAGTACAATTGTTATGCAAATGCACACATGCTGTTATTGTTAAAATGATTGCAATTGTTAAAAGATCTAGATTAATTACGCTAGCATTGGTCTTAGAGCTAAAGGATTTCTTTTTTTCTCAAGAAGGAAGCAGTCCTAAGTATTCATGGATGGTAGGTCTTATTTTAAATTAAGATAAGAAGATTTGGGAGTTATTAACTTCATCTGTTGCTCTAGTTATTAGAAAGAGCTCTTGTCTTAATAATTCACTAAGGGGCACCTTTGGTTCTAGCATTATTGATCATGAGGAAAGCCTTTGAAATTTAGACCTTTGAGAAGTTGCACTGTTAACCACACTCTTCTATTTTACTGTATTGGTGTAACTCTTATCGCGAAAGTGTGTACCAAGGATTTTTCTTCTCCTACAAGAAGATTTATCTTAAGAAAAAGTAATCATGTATGATAATAAGCTGCAAGACCTTGATTTGAATGCAATTAATATTTTTGAAGATGATGCATTTAATGAAAACATGTGAGCTATAAGGTATCTTACAAGCAAATTGCAAGAAGCATAGAGTAATCCGCAGTCATGCAAGATCAATTGCAAGCTAAAGTCCTCAATGTTGATGTTCAAGAAGAGAGAGCTCGCTCTCTAGAACAAAGGGAGTCACCAAGAAGGGATGGTTCTAGAGAGGGACAAAAGTGTTCAAGAAGAAGATCCAAAGCTATGGGAACCTCAAGGCTTTAAGAAAGGGAGCGTAGAAGAGAAGATGCTAGTGATGTCTATTCAACATGTGATAAGGTCCTAGAGATTAATTTGGACAACCATGGGCATATTGATGACAATTTCCCATCAATAAAATGACATCCAAAGCGCTCTCCTTTTTGCACTACAAAGAAAAGGCACCATAGTCCAACCTACAACCCTTCTTTCTTTAGTAAAGGAAGCAACGATAAGAGGCATCCATGTCAAAGAAAAAGGAGATTCCCAAATCCTCCCTCTTCATCTACATATTCTCTAGGTTTTGATGCTGGTGCACCCAATGCTAAGCCCAAAGGAAGAGGGCATAGATGTGCGCATCCAAAATGGAATATGTCTTGCTGCTAAGAGAAGTTCAAAGAAGGAGGAAAGAATACCACCTTCCTCTCCTATGATAAAACCTATGGAGCCACGATTAGAATCCTTGGATTTATCCAAAAATTTGATTCAACTTTTGGAGGTGAGAATTTTCAAGAGCGCTCAAAGCTTAGTCATGGTACTATGTATTTTCAAAAATCTGCAAGGCAATGGTGGGCTAGCTTCAAAACCCAAGGCATTGCACCAAAGACTTGAAAGGAGTGTAGGCTTGCTATCATGGACCAATTCCTTGATGATGAAGCTAAAGACAATGTTCTTATAGCTTGGCTAAGCTTAAAGCTTGAACATAGGGAAACTATCCAAAAGTATGCAGACAAGTTTTGGGATGCACATCTCAAATTTGCTTTCTTCAAAATGATAGAATTTTCCAAGAAAAAGCAACAATTTTTGTGCTGGTCTTCTTGAAGAAATGATGGATTATGTCAATGCTCAAAATCCTAAGACTATCTCATGGATTATTAACCATACATAGGTAGCATCAAAAATCTTTCTAACAGCTACAAAGTTGACAAATAAATTTCAACACGGAGAAACATCTCAACAAGGACCTAAACCCTCTTTTCACAACAAGAATCAAATTTATAAGAAGAAAGAAAAGGGTGCTTACAAAGGTATCAATTGTCTCTCACTCAAAGCAATTGGAGCACTACCGTAAAGAGAACAAGTGCTTTTCATGTGGGGAAAAAGGTCGTTCTTATAGAGTTTGTCCTAAAAAAGCAACTAAGAAAGACAACCCCCAAACATCTATGGTTCTCACAGAGCACATGCATGAAAAAGAGGAATCACGCCTATGCTATGCACGGGGCAAAGTACATGATCATGATAGTCTCAAATTGTTTTCCCCACGCTCTACCCATAACTTCATATCAACGGAGTTAGCCACTAAGCTCGGCATACATGAACATGAGATGGGTCCATATGAACTTGATGTGAAAGGACCTTTCATTGGAAAAAATGTTCTAGTCAAACCTTTGATTGGAAAGTTCCAAATTTATGTCCAAAAGTATGTTGATCAACAAGTTTTATTTACCTCAAAGTTCTAGCTCTCTCTTGTCTAAATTAAGTTGCTCATTGCAAGAAGAATTAGATTTAAAAGTATTTCCAAATGAGTATTCATATTATTTTATGTACTATATCCCGAGGGAATTATTTTACTTAAGGGGAGAAGATGATCATATGATTTTACTTAAGAGGAGAAGATGATCATATGATTGAGCTTATCTCAGGTGTTTCACCACCTAATAAGCTTCCCTATAGTATATCAATTGCCCATCAAGAAGACATAATGACTCATTACAATGAGATTTTAAAGAAAGGGATGGTACAATCAAGTCTCCTTTTTTCTCACTAGTGTTATTAGTGTAGCAAAAGGATGGTTCATATCATATGTGTGTGGACTATTGTGTGCTAAACAAGAACACTTTAAAGAATAGAAGTGCAAAGAATAAGAATTGACCAATAAAAAGTATCTATCATTAAAGAGGATTGTATCAAATGACATACACAAGACCGTACTTAGAATGTAATTTGTTTTGTATGGATATATGGTATGCCTTTTTGGTCTAGCAAATGATTCAATAACCTTTAGTAGATTCATGAATAGGCTTTTTCACAAATCTGGAGCATATATGAGAGTATTCTAATCATTGGATCTACATGAATGGAAAGAAATGTGAAGACTTTCTTAAATGAGATATGTTACAAAGGGCCACATTATCTTTAATGGAGGTATTTGCAAGGATCCTCACAAGATTAAGGTAATATAAGAAGGGCCTCAACCTAAGAATTTCTACAGGGTAAGAAATTTTATTTTTATATGTTTATATTATAGATGTTCTTAGAGTTTGCCAAAGACTTAGCGAAGAAAAAGGTTAAATTACAAGGGATTACAAAAGGAAAATGTAGCCTTTATTTTATTAAAT